>JAHPZR010010673.1:17500-22660 GCA_019787425.1 Platygyra sinensis | reverse complement strand
TTTTGGCTTTCGCTACAATACTGCTAGGATCAGCACTGCCGAATTCATCAGGAGTAGTGAGCTCAAATTTCACCATCTTAATTCACTTATCACTACTCATGGTGAATTCGGCAATGCTGATCCTAGCAGTGTGCAGGACACCTGTCACATATGAACTCAGTAAAATGACCTTGCTCTCCATGACTTCTCGTAGCTCAGTGGATAGAGCGCCCGCCCGGTATTCGGGAGGTCATGGGTTCGATTCCTGTCGGGGACTCAGACTTTTTTGTCCCACGCTCGTGTCATGTTGAATATTTCATGTAATAAATCAACAACGAGTGCGAGTGTTTGGCAGGGTTTCCAGACACCGAGAAACAGATCAAAGCACGAGGCCGTAGGCCGAGTACTTTTATTGTTTCGAGGTGTCTGGAGACCCCGGTCAAACATGACGCACGAGTTGTTGATGTGGCTTCTAAAACTATTCACACTTCTTTTGTAATTAGGGGTATTGTTTCAGTGCTTTAATTTCCCATGAGATTATGTATTTTATAAATAATCGAAACGTGGGAATTTTGTTGTTGTTTTGAAACAATAGTCAATTATGCAGTGACATGTTTTCGCAAACAAAACAGTAAGAAATTAGTGTTAAATATTTCCCTTTTTCCGAAAGAACGCGTTTGTATGCATGATTCATTAGCGTCCAACCACGAGCGAGGAAGGAGCTGCACGGTGTAGGAGCCAAAAATGGTTTACGAAGAAGATTATGAAGTCAAGAGAGTCGTATTCCCGTCATCAAGGTATAAAACAAATACGGTTAAACTATTTTAACGAATAGCGAATTACTCGGGTAAAGAAAAATATCCATTCCTTCGGGAGGCTCGTTCAGATATTACCTGATTTACATTAGGTTTCGAAACACTGGACTTATACATATTAAGGAAATCGTTATGCTTGAGTCTGAATTGTTGGCAAAGCAAATTTGTCATTGAATTGGAGCAAAACGTAGGTAGAGAGACATCCACCGAGAACTGTTTATGGAACAGTAATTAGTATCGGACGGTATGTGTATTTAAAACAGTTTTAATTTCCAATTTCATGACTTTCCCAAGGATGCTAATTTTTTTAAATTCTCTTCTTAAGTTTAATTTCTTTTGTTTTGATGCGTGAATCTTGATATCCAATGAGGAATCAGATGAAAACAACGTGTGGTTTGGATACGGTATCCAAAACACGTGAGGTTTTCATCTAAGTTTTCACTGGGTATCAAAACTCATGCACGTGTCGAATTTAGCCATTTTTTATTGGCTATCAAACTTATGAATTATTAATGAGTTTTAGAACTTTCATTCAAATCATTATGCGTGGTTTGACCGTCTTCAATTTTAGCCCTCTCTGTGGGTTTAACTTTAAACTGCAAAAAGCAAAAGCTTTTTTCCCTCCACTGGACAAAACTTTCGGTCAACAACGTGGCCATCACGAAACAACCTAAAGCCAAGTAGACTTTTGAACGAACGAAGATTTTCAGGCGAATAATCATCTTTACATACCAAATAATTGTAAAGGTCTCCGAACGTGAACTCTGGAATTTTGGAGAAGCTGTGCGTCCAACTGCTCAAAGGTTTAGGGTCTGGCAACTTCCCTTCACTTGCTCGCAATTTGTCCTCCAGTAGCTTAGTGCGGTCTTCTGCAGAATCATCTAGTTTCCTCTGCTTTATTGCCGCTGCTTTCTGGCATAAATCAAGCAATTCAGCTTTCCGTTTCCCTTTCCCGCCATCGCTTAATTGCATACCTCTCTATCGCAAAGAATTTTTCAATTCATCAACCTTTAATTTCGAGAAATCTTCACTGCATGTCTTAATTTTCACTTGAAGCCCCCATTGATTGATACGATGCAATGCACTTAGCCTCGATCTCGTGCGTCAATTTCAGATCCCTAAACTGCGAGAACTCGGAAAATGGGCTATTCGTTATAGCGGGGTTTGTCTCCACACATTTTACTGTAATTCTGCTGGACTTTCAAATGTTTGTTCGTTATAACGGGGTCTTCGTTTATTGCGGAGTGGCACGATAGCAGTGTTTTTTTTTTTTTAGCAAACGCCTGAATAATGACAAACTTGTTAAACTTTACATCGAATCCCAGAGTCAAGGTGAACCGAAATCCTGCTCTTGGCACGACAGCGCTATCTTGTCCTCTCAGGAGTACCCGCGCTGTGCCCCGCAAGAAAGTAAAGTTCTTTTTTCCATGTAATGAATCGTTTATTTAGAAAGCTTGTTCGGTCAAGATGCCTGGATATTGACCTCGCTCTTTTCTGGCGTGTTAACTGAAATGGACCGCCAATATCAACGGGGCCAATATTGTCCAAATTTGGTCCAATTGAGCATACATATGCCGGAGTCATAGCCGATTGTTTTTTTCCCTAGCAACGGCATCAAACGAAGCACAAAATGATACTCTCAGTGTTGTTACATTAATTAAGAGTAAATTACAAGGATTTCTCTCCCTGAAAAAATTCGAATTTGTAAGCTGCAAAATTTTTTCTTTCCGTTGTGAATATAACGACAAAAATGAAGTCGAAAATCGGTTTGGATTTTAACAAAGGCAAAAGCTTTCGGGTTCAAGAGCGCGCGCAAATAAGTCTCAGAACATAGAACCAAATATACGCAGCCTGGTTCTTATTCTCTGACTAATAGCTAATGAAATCACCTTAAAAAGTGAGCAAGCCGGAATCTCTACGAGAACACGCGACGCGACATATGCGCGAATCTGCGTGGATATATGTCGTCAGGCTAGCGCCATTTGTTCTAGGAATGGCAAAATTGTCCTGTATCATAGGTGTGCGCAGACCCTAAGACTTACGGTATCTGTCCCCGACTGTGGCTCCGGGTTTTCATGATTTTAGAAAAGGGAGTTCTCGCGGGTCATATGCAATCTGGATTGCAAAACCTGGCAGGCGGAGAAACATATATTCCAATAGCTTATCAACTGGCTTTGCACTATCACCGCCCTATATAGGGGAAATTTAATTTTTTAAATCTTTACATAAATCAAAGCATACAATAAGCCAGCAAGAAGAATAATTACACACAAGAGACTGTAACACAGCATTTGTTTGATTCTTTTGACAAACACTTAAAAGTTCTCCTTCCAAAATAGCTACTGTCCATATCAAGCTGACCGTATATAAAGATATTCTTTCAAAATGAACGTGGTAGCTAATGAACACAAACATCGCGCAGAATGGCTATTGTTCTCGTGACATTTACTTGCAGTTCATGGGTCTGCCATATTTTCAATTATTATTCAAATAAACGCAAGGAGGTGAGTCTGATTGGTTAAAATAAACGCGCGCTTTTTCTCGTAGGGATTATGACCTCCCTCATTAACTTGAAGAAGGCGGAGCATTGTAACAATGAACTTTTTGTGTGTTGTTTTCGCTATTGTTTAGCCTATTCGGACCTCTCAAAATTAAATTCACCGCTAATCCCAGAAAAAAATCGAGTGAAAACAAGAACTGGTTAGAAAAAAATTGTTATTCATCCATATAAAAGAGAGCTGAAATCGCGTGCCCTATAATATCTCTGCACTTGAGCAAAACAATCGTTTGTGTCTAAATCCTAATTTACAAAGTTTGGCTAATGTGACGGAAAGAGTATGCTTTGTTGCACCAGACGCAACTGATTTAAGAAAACTAAAAATGGGGTTATTCTTGGATCGCGTTCGATCTAGTTTCTTGAAAAATTTCGTTTGTATCGTTAGAAATTCTTCGTTTCAATTCTCTCTCCCTAACCTCTCTTTTCGCCATATTGATGATGCTCCCGTTGATCGATGGCCGATCGAATTTGAAAAACTTTGACACCTATCGACGGCTTTGACCATGTAGACTATGAGCCCTACAACTAAAGAATGCAGGGCCAGAATCACTGAGACAACTTCGTGTAGCGGCTCGTTTGGCTGGACAGTGGATGAAAGCACGAGGAATAATTTGTAAGATTTTTAGTCTTGGGTTCATATATTTAGCGGCTCGTTTGGGTCGGTAGCGGATAAAAGAACGAGTTTGCGTCAGTAGTGGATAATGAACGAGAAATAATTTGTATGACGTTAAGTCTTGGGTTCATATTTAGCGGCTCTTTTGGCTCGGTAGTAAATAAAAGAACGAAGACCGAGCTATACGAGCCGGCTTGTTTGGTGGATGATTAAAAGTGGCCCTGTATTCTGTAGTTTAGCCCGGGGCGGCCACTCGTAAACCTCTTTATTAAACATTTGCGCACTTAAGGAGGGATTGAGTGTAAACATATTTGTTTGCTTACTTGTAGTGAGTGTTCGTTATTCATTCGATGCGCTCGCATGATCGCATAGCAGTGAAGCCAAACAAACTAGTTCGTTGATCGATCGATGGCAGATTGTAAGTGAAAAACTTTGAAAACTATCGACAGCTTTTACTAGACGTAAAGTATGAACCACCCATAAAACCTCTTTTTTAAAATATTATTGAGCGTGCTGTAGTGTTGCGCGCTATTTACTTCAGTTACGGTCGCATGACAACAAAGTCAAACAAAATCCATTGATCGATCGATGGCCGCTTATCTTATTTGAAAAACTCTGAAAACAATCGACGGCTTTTGCTGCTCATTTTCGCGAAGTATTAAGACAGCGCGGGTTAGATCATGCTCACTCGAACGGACATTGTTTACTCTTGACCAATTGCCGTGACATCATCTCGCTATGAAGAGCTCTGAAAAGAGCTCCCGATCACTGGCGTTTTTACCGTCCTTCCATTGCGTGTTATGAGCGAATGACTCAGCTGGGAGACCAGTTTTAAATTCGCGGCAAATAGGTACTCATTTACATCTAAATGGTTTTCTTGAATGGGTATTGTTAGTTTTGACAGCCATTGTTATTCAGTCCTGAGCTGAATACAATGGCTCGCTTACCTAGAACGCGCCATTTTCAAACGCCGACTTGACCAGGCAGTTTTCAAACTGAACGGGATAGTGGTTCTCGCGCATCAATTACCAAACTTAAAGCGGATTTTGTTTAAGAAAAGATCCATCTTCAATTTGCCGTATGCCGAATATTGCAAGGCGGTTTTAATTTTGAATAAAGTGCTGTTGAAAACAAACTTCATACTAAAATAGTCCAATTTTACTGTTTTTCAACTGCGAAGGGATAGTCCTTATACT
>JAHPZR010010673.1:0-7500 GCA_019787425.1 Platygyra sinensis | reverse complement strand
GGATCTTTTCTTAAACAAAATCCGCTTTAAGTTTGGTAATTGATGCGCGAGAACCACTATCCCGTTCAGTTTGAAAACTGCCTGGTCAAGTCGGCGTTTGAAAATGGCGCGTTCTAGGTAAGCGAGCCATTGTATTCAGCTCAGGACTGAATAACAATGGCTGTCAAAACTAACAATACCCATTCAAGAAAACCATTTAGATGTAAATGAGTACCTATTTGCCGCGAACTTAAAACTGGTCTCCCAGCTGAGTCATTCGCTCATAACACGCAATGGAAGGACGGTAAAAACGCCAGTGATCGGGAGCTCTTTTCAGAGCTCTTCATAGCGAGATGATGTCACGGCAATTGGTCAAGAGTAAACAATGTCCGTTCGAGTGAGCATGATCTAACCCGCGCTGTCTTAATACTTCGCGAAAATGAGCAGCAAAAGCCGTCGATTGTTTTCAGAGTTTTTCAAATAAGATAAGCGGCCATCGATCGATCAATGGATTTTGTTTGACTTTGTTGTCATGCGACCGTAACTGAAGTAAATAGCGCGCAACACTACAGCACGCTCAATAATATTTTAAAAAAGAGGTTTTATGGGTGGTTCATACTTTACGTCTAGTAAAAGCTGTCGATAGTTTTCAAAGTTTTTCACTTACAATCTGCCATCGATCGATCAACGAACTAGTTTGTTTGGCTTCACTGCTATGCGATCATGCGAGCGCATCGAATGAATAACGAACACTCACTACAAGTAAGCAAACAAATATGTTTACACTCAATCCCTCCTTAAGTGCGCAAATGTTTAATAAAGAGGTTTACGAGTGGCCGCCCCGGGCTAAACTACAGAATACAGGGCCACTTTTAATCATCCACCAAACAAGCCGGCTCGTATAGCTCGGTCTTCGTTCTTTTATTTACTACCGAGCCAAAAGAGCCGCTAAATATGAACCCAAGACTTAACGTCATACAAATTATTTCTCGTTCATTATCCACTACTGACGCAAACTCGTTCTTTTATCCGCTACCGACCCAAACGAGCCGCTAAATATATGAACCCAAGACTAAAAATCTTACAAATTATTCCTCGTGCTTTCATCCACTGTCCAGCCAAACGAGCCGCTACACGAAGTTGTCTCAGTGATTCTGGCCCTGCATTCTTTAGTTGTAGGGCTCATAGTCTACATGGTCAAAGCCGTCGATAGGTGTCAAAGGTTTTCAAATTCGATCGGCCATCGATCAACGGGAGCATCATCAATATGGCGAAAAGAGAGGTTAGGGAGAGAGAATTGAAACGAAGAATTTCTAACGATACAAACGAAATTTTTCAAGAAACTAGATCGAACGCGATCCAAGAATAACCCCATTTTTAGTTTTCTTAAATCAGTTGCGTCTGGTGCAACAAAGCATACTCTTTCCGTCACATTAGCCAAACTTTGTAAATTAGGATTTAGACACAAACGATTGTTTTGCTCAAGTGCAGAGATATTATAGGGCACGCGATTTCAGCTCTCTTTTATATGGATGAATAACAATTTTTTTTCTAACCAGTTCTTGTTTTCACTCGATTTTTTTCTGGGATTAGCGGTGAATTTAATTTTGAGAGGTCCGAATAGGCTAAACAATAGCGAAAACAACACACAAAAAGTTCATTGTTACAATGCTCCGCCTTCTTCAAGTTAATGAGGGAGGTCATAATCCCTACGAGAAAAAGCGCGCGTTTATTTTAACCAATCAGACTCACCTCCTTGCGTTTATTTGAATAATAATTGAAAATATGGCAGACCCATGAACTGCAAGTAAATGTCACGAGAACAATAGCCATTCTGCGCGATGTTTGTGTTCATTAGCTACCACGTTCATTTTGAAAGAATATCTTATATACGGTCAGCTTGATATGGACAGTAGCTATTTTGGAAGGAGAACTTTTAAGGTGTTTGTCAAAAGAATCAAACAAATGCTGTGTTACAGTCTCTTGTGTGTAATTATTCTTCTTGCTGGCTTATTGTATGCTTTGATTTATGTAAAGATTTAAAAAATTAAATTTCCCCTATATAGGGCGGTGATAGTGCAAAGCCAGTTGATAAGCTATTGGAATATATGTTTCTCCGCCTGCCAGGTTTTGCAATCCAGATTGCATATGGACCCGCGAGAACTCCCTTTTCTAAAATCATGAAAACCCGGAGCCACAGTCGGGGACAGATACCGTAAGTCTTAGGGTCTGCGCACACCTATGATACAGGACAATTTTGCCATTCCTAGAACAAATGGCGCTAGCCTGACGACATATATCCACGCAGATTCGCGCATATGTCGCGTCGCGTGTTCTCGTAGAGATTCCGGCTTGCTCACTTTTTAAGGTGATTTCATTAGCTATTAGTCAGAGAATAAGAACCAGGCTGCGTATATTTGGTTCTATGTTCTGAGACTTATTTGCGCGCGCTCTTGAACCCGAAAGCTTTTGCCTTTGTTAAAATCCAAACCGATTTTCGACTTCATTTTTGTCGTTATATTCACAACGGAAAGAAAAAATTTTGCAGCTTACAAATTCGAATTTTTTCAGGGAGAGAAATCCTTGTAATTTACTCTTAATTAATGTAACAACACTGAGAGTATCATTTTGTGCTTCGTTTGATGCCGTTGCTAGGGAAAAAAACAATCGGCTATGACTCCGGCATATGTATGCTCAATTGGACCAAATTTGGACAATATTGGCCCCGTTGATATTGGCGGTCCATTTCAGTTAACACGCCAGAAAAGAGCGAGGTCAATATCCAGGCATCTTGACCGAACAAGCTTTCTAAATAAACGATTCATTACATGGAAAAAAGAACTTTACTTTCTTGCGGGGCACAGCGCGGGTACTCCTGAGAGGACAAGATAGCGCTGTCGTGCCAAGAGCAGGATTTCGGTTCACCTTGACTCTGGGATTCGATGTAAAGTTTAACAAGTTTGTCATTATTCAGGCGTTTGCTAAAAAAAAAAAAACACTGCTATCGTGCCACTCCGCAATAAACGAAGACCCCGTTATAACGAACAAACATTTGAAAGTCCAGCAGAATTACAGTAAAATGTGTGGAGACAAACCCCGCTATAACGAATAGCCCATTTTCCGAGTTCTCGCAGTTTAGGGATCTGAAATTGACGCACGAGATCGAGGCTAAGTGCATTGCATCGTATCAATCAATGGGGGCTTCAAGTGAAAATTAAGACATGCAGTGAAGATTTCTCGAAATTAAAGGTTGATGAATTGAAAAATTCTTTGCGATAGAGAGGTATGCAATTAAGCGATGGCGGGAAAGGGAAACGGAAAGCTGAATTGCTTGATTTATGCCAGAAAGCAGCGGCAATAAAGCAGAGGAAACTAGATGATTCTGCAGAAGACCGCACTAAGCTACTGGAGGACAAATTGCGAGCAAGTGAAGGGAAGTTGCCAGACCCTAAACCTTTGAGCAGTTGGACGCACAGCTTCTCCAAAATTCCAGAGTTCACGTTCGGAGACCTTTACAATTATTTGGTATGTAAAGATGATTATTCGCCTGAAAATCTTCGTTCGTTCAAAAGTCTACTTGGCTTTAGGTTGTTTCGTGATGGCCACGTTGTTGACCGAAAGTTTTGTCCAGTGGAGGGAAAAAAGCTTTTGCTTTTTGCAGTTTAAAGTTAAACCCACAGAGAGGGCTAAAATTGAAGACGGTCAAACCACGCATAATGATTTGAATGAAAGTTCTAAAACTCATTAATAATTCATAAGTTTGATAGCCAATAAAAAATGGCTAAATTCGACACGTGCATGAGTTTTGATACCCAGTGAAAACTTAGATGAAAACCTCACGTGTTTTGGATACCGTATCCAAACCACACGTTGTTTTCATCTGATTCCTCATTGGATATCAAGATTCACGCATCAAAACAAAAGAAATTAAACTTAAGAAGAGAATTTAAAAAAATTAGCATCCTTGGGAAAGTCATGAAATTGGAAATTAAAACTGTTTTAAATACACATACCGTCCGATACTAATTACTGTTCCATAAACAGTTCTCGGTGGATGTCTCTCTACCTACGTTTTGCTCCAATTCAATGACAAATTTGCTTTGCCAACAATTCAGACTCAAGCATAACGATTTCCTTAATATGTATAAGTCCAGTGTTTCGAAACCTAATGTAAATCAGGTAATATCTGAACGAGCCTCCCGAAGGAATGGATATTTTTCTTTACCCGAGTAATTCGCTATTCGTTAAAATAGTTTAACCGTATTTGTTTTATACCTTGATGACGGGGAATACGACTCTCTTGACTTCATAATCTTCTTCGTAAACCATTTTTGGCTCCTACACCGTGCAGCTCCTTCCTCGCTCGTGGTTGGACGCTAATGAATCATGCATACAAACGCGTTCTTTCGGAAAAAGGGAAATATTTAACACTAATTTCTTACTGTTTTGTTTGCGAAAACATGTCACTGCATAATTGACTATTGTTTCAAAACAACAACAAAATTCCCACGTTTCGATTATTTATAAAATACATAATCTCATGGGAAATTAAAGTACTGAAACAATACCCCTAATTACAAAAGAAGTGTGAATAGTTTTAGAAGCCACATCAACAACTCGTGCGTCATGTTTGACCGGGGTCTCCAGACACCTCGAAACAATAAAAGCACTCGGCCTACGGCCCGTGCTTTGATCTGTTTCTCGGTGTCTGGAAACCCTGCCAAACACTCGCACTCGTTGTTGATTTATTACATGAAATATTCAACATGACACGAGCGTGGGACAAAAAAATCTGAGTCCCCGGCAGGAATCGAACCCATGACCTCCCGAATACCGGGCGGGCGCTCTATCCACTGAGCTACGAGAAGTCATGGAGAGCAAGGTCATTTTACTGAGTTCATATGTGACAGGTGTCCTGCACACTGCTAGGATCAGCATTGCCGAATTCAACATGAGTAGTGATAAGTGAATTAAGATGGTGAAATTTGAGCTCACTACTCCTGATGAATTCGTCAGTGCTGATCCTAGCAGTATACAGGACACCTGTCTCATATGAACTCAGTAAAATGACTTTGCTCTCCATGAGTTCTCGTAACTCAGTGGATAGAGCGCCTGCCCGGTGTTCGGGAGGTCATGGGTTCGATTCCTGTCGGGAACTCAGATTTTTCTTTGTCCCACGCTCGTGCCATGTTAAATATTTCATCTTTGACATTGAATTACCTAGCTCAAAATTCACCATCTTCATTCACTTTTCAATGGATTTGTAGTTTTAAATTCAATTGAGAGGTCCACTCGGCCTTTTGCCCCTGCAAGGGTGGAAGTGATGGCTGTTGTAGACATGCGACAGCTGTGTTGTTCGATTTACAGTCTACAGTTAGGAACAATTTAATGTCTGCGTGTACTTCAGAGAAATGTGAATGGAAAAAGACGTTGTGAAAACAACGAGTATGCTAAAATTGCAAAAGCAGAGAATGCCCCTATAAAGCCACTTAATTTTGAACCTGGGCATTTATATTTTGATACTAGCCATTCTCGTCCCCAGAGGCCGCAATCCTTTTGGTCGGTGACGGAGATCGCGACCTCTGGCTAGGACCAACACCGGAAGTCCCTGATTCACGGACTTCCCGTCACTCTGCGCATGCCCAGAGTCAAGTCTGACAAATTTGATTGGTTCTGGTCTCAATCTATTGTGTTTACAAAGCCATTCAAAACCGGAATGTCGTTGGACCGGGCCAGAGGTCGCGATCTCCGTCACTAACCAAAAGGATCGCGGCCTCTGGGGACGAGAATGGGTACTAGCGTAATGAAGGACATGCTCAGAAGAGGACTTCAGGAAGTGCATCCCCAATTAATAAGCTGTGACTCTACAATTAGAGGGAGGGAGGAATTGTTTACTTCAAACCATAAATCAGTAAGGATACTTTTCCCCTATTCCCTCTAGTACACAACAAATCAAACAAAACTTGTCACTTGTTAAATAGGGGATCTGACTGCTGCAGACTGCTGCACTAGGAAACGGACTGCAGCGGTTAGCCCATCATTCTGCGAGCAATGAAACCCCGTTTGAGTTTATTAAAACCGAAAGATACATATGTGAAAGTCCAGATGACGATAACGTGCCTGTTGCCTGTCAAGAAAAACCCCCTTTTGAGAGGAAACCAGAACCCTCCCTATAGCAGAGCTTAACAAATACCCCGACGTTGAGGGGCGACAAATCCAACATATGTAAGGTAACAAAACAAATCAAAACGACATTAATAAAAAATCTCGAAACGAATGCAGGCTGGCAGCGACATCAGCATGGATTGTCTCAAATCAGCGAAATCCCGCCCTTCTAGTACTTGTGTTGCCATAGAAACTGTCAAAAAACAGCGAACCCTGAAAACGATTTGCTGCTATTCTACGAACCGCAGCAAATAACAAATATTAAGGGAATAAAGTAGACTTCGCAATGTTTTAGTGCTGTTAATGGTAACACATTTTCACACACGAGCACAATAAAGCTAATGTGGTGGATAAATAAGTATAAAACACTAAAAATTACCTTGTTGTGATTGTCTTGATCTTCTATTTAGGGAAGAGAGGGTTTAATAGAGTAGCACTTATTACAAAAAAAATTGAGCTTCAGTAGGGGGGGTGTCTTAATAGAGCAATAATGACCTTGGAAAATATATTATTTTGCAGGAAAACAGCTTTCACGGGCAGCCACAAACTTCACATGCCAAATCACAGGGCACACACACTCTTGCTGAGTAGGTAGAGAGTAAATAAAGGAACGAAAAGAATGAATAGTTTACCTTTGTCTCCTCTTGTCATCTCTTTTATCTTCAGAGATTTTACTGGGAAAACCGCTGCCTAAAAATCCTGCGTAACACTCTAGCACTATCATATAAATTCTTGGTCTTCGGCCATCGTAACTTGATTAAAAAGATAAAACAAACAGCGGTGATAAACGTATTGAAAACTTTCATTTTATAATCTTGACGTTTCGTATGCTAGTCAACATACATTTTCAAAAGAATAACGGTTACAAATTTTTGAAAAGCTATTTATACTGTATAAATGGGGGTCTGGAACCTAGACAGAAAACAACTGCAATCAATAGAAATTTAAGACGTTTCAAACGGAAATTGTCTGTAAAGGGACAATGAAAAGGCTTTCTAATAGAGTAAAAGCTTTTCACTGCTGACATTGGCATTCAAAGCTGGCTGTAACTCTTGAATAAACAAGGTCTCCTTAACTTTACAATGGTAGTCAGTCTTGCCGGATGCCAAAATGTCAAAATGGTCCCAGTTGATGTTGTGACCAGTTGTTTTAACGTGATCAGCAATTGCAGAAGAGTGATCGTGTTTCGAAAGGGCCTTGAAATGTTCCGTTTTCCGGTCGTGAAGTCTTCGCTTCGTTTTCCTAATGTAAAAATCTTTGCAGTCCCAACAGCTAGCTTTGTAAATGACTTTGGATAATTGTGATCGGTTGAATCGGTCTTTGTATGGGAAGAAGGATTTGATGCGTCGGGTGTTT
>JAHPZR010010671.1:0-11170 GCA_019787425.1 Platygyra sinensis | reverse complement strand
TTTAGGGATCAGTTATCTTGCCTTTGAAAAATTGGGTTGTCCTCGCAGAAAATTATCACCTGATGCCCCTTCCCGAGCATCTCAACACAAAAGACCAAGAGCCAGTGTATCAGTTTTGGCTTCTTTATAAACAAGAGAGGGAGTCTGGGGACTCAAACAGGGATCCAATCGGGGGGGGGGAAGGGAGGTTAAATCAAACAACTAGAAAGAGCAAATGAGAAACAATCAGATGGGAGCTGATGTCAACAAACAACTGATCTGGAGTCAGTACAGAGGGCCTGGGGCAAATTAAGTTATTGCTAGTGAATACCAACAACATAAATTATTGTACATCAGATCTCTAACTCTTTTCTGATCGGCCGAGAGCATACAGTGAATTTTCGAAATCAGTGCCCATGACATCATAACTGCAGCTTATACAATAATTAATTATGTCAAGGACTTTCAAGGTCACGGGTAATCATGTCAAGTTTGCACGCTTTGTGTTGCTTCCCGTCATTGTAGAAGCAAAAACATAAAACAATTATTATTCCATTCGGTTTTTGTGATATCCAGAATAATCTTTGTTGAGTAAGGGTTATCAGCCTCGGCATTCGGCTTTGGCTGATAACCCTTACCTCGACCTTGATTATTCTAGATATCATAAAAACCTCATCCAATAATTGTTTATAATCATTCAGTAATTCTGCACAACTCGGCCTAGTACCAAAATGAGATAGGTGCTATGTATGTTGACTGCATCATGTGGTTTTACCATGTGCTTTGGCCAAGAAGTGTGTATTTCAGTATTGGCCATTAAACTATGTTAGTTCCTTTACATGGTGTCTAGTGGGTTATTTATCTCCCCAAACACCACACTAGGTACATAACATTTGCACATAAGCAAAACAGGTGACAACACACAAAAAAGCTGTACATTACAGAAACAAGTGTATCTTTTTTATTGAACTTTACTATCAACATTATATTACAGTCTAAACCTGACAGTCACGAAATGCATGACAGCACAACTATATGCTAAATTACAACATTTTGCAGAAAAGATTTCCAAAACATGAAAGTAAAAATATATTTGAACCTTTTTTCTCATCATAAAGGCAAATTCATCAACATACTCAAAGCCACCACATTGTAGAGACAGCATATAAAGATGACTCTCTGTTTCATTACACCAGCTCCTGGTTAAAACACCCGTTATTAATATCCACCAGGAAATCACTATTGTGTCTACTCTGATCTCTGGCTGAGAACAACAATTACAAAGAAATATTGAACTATGCCCAGATAAATTATGCAATACAAATTACAAGGAGCCTATTGACCTTGAATTTTGCTTGAATATAAATAATTCAAGAGGTTTTATAGCCTCGATAAATAACATTAATCTGTAAAAATACAGCAATCTATTAAGTACCAGACGTAAAACTAGTAACATTAATGTAAACAGTACAACGGCAAAAAATAAATCGCGTTAAAGAGATGCAAATCAAATGAAAACCAACTAGGTTTCCCTACGTGTTTTCGTGAACAGTGGCTAGGCTTGAAGTATACCGCCAAAAAAATGTCAAAAACTTTAGACGAATAATATAGCGCGAAAACGGTTAAGGGGTGCGATGGGGTGCGACGTCATTAGAAATAAACTATGAACTATTTGAGAGATACGATGATACATCTTTTTTGTTGGTTTTGAAAACATCCATTGTTTTTCGGAGGCAAGAAATGGGCTGACTATGCATACCGTAAATCGTGACCACTCCCCCCCACCCGCATCCGCCCATTTTTGACTCGCCTACAGTTGAATCCCAATAGTGGCAAGAAAGTTCGACAAATTGGGCCGAAAAAAGCGACACACTAAAGCTTTAGATCTTACCTTCTTTCCGTTAAGCAATTAGATCACCAAACTCGTTAATGCCGAGAAAACACGCAAAGAAATCCTCTTCATCCCTTGAGCGACGATTTTCTCCCAAACTCGACTCCCAAGAGAAATACACGCTCCTGATTGGGTCAATTGCCTCTACCATAATGCAGTTCGGCCGCGTGTCCAACCTCCACTGCTCTGAGATCGAGAGCGCAATGAAAGGAAAGACCAAAGTCTACAATTGCCTGCTCACGTGTTTCCCTGATGTTCGGTCACATGTATTTGTCACATGTTCTCTCTTATGGTACCAGTTTACCTCGCCGTGACCCAATAGTTAATAATAAACTTTTCCGTGGACATGCCCCTGCAAAAATTAAGCGGGGTGGCCATTTTTGTGTCCTTACCGGGAATGTGGATTTTCCAGGGGACTACCACTTACGCGGGCAACTACGCTTTCCCTAGTCAGGCAACAGAAAATTAGGCTTGCGTTCCACTTCGTCGAACGCAAAAAATAGAATTAAACTAGTAGTAATCAAAGATTATGAGAGTACGTTCGACGCCGTATAAAATGTTTATGCAAATACCTTAAAGGCAGGAGTACCCAACGAATACTTTTTCGATTTCATCTGTAATTGACGTTGACGATATGTAGACATGTCATAAGATAGTTCTGGTTAATATTTAACTTTATATATGGCTCTGTCTCACAAAGACTGGAAACTAATAAATTCACGAATTTGATTGGCTGAAATGGATATTGCCGCGGTCTAGATTTTCCCATCTAGACCGGCAGCTAGACCAGTTATGTTTTTGAAGCGAAAAAGTTGCAAACTAAAATGCAAAATCATTGACTGTTTTCATCTAAGAATATTTATTTCTGTATGCGCCAAAAAGCTGATGAGAAAAAAAAGTAAAGAGCGACGAGTTAAATTCAGCCGCTCATCACAATTTGCAAGCAAACTGTCACTTAGTACAAACTAGTTACATTAAATGAATTAAATTGTTCTTGTTTTTGCCATACAATAAACATCTTATTAACCGAGCTAAGTCGGTCTGTATGGGAGAATCTTGACCTCGGTCGTGTGTACAGACCTCACTGCGTTCGGTCTGTACTTACGACCTTGGTCAAGATTCTCCCATACAGACCTCTGCTCGGTTAATAAGAGCTAAATCCTAGGAAAAAAATATCCGCTCTTCAGAGCCAGCAAGCAATAGAATATTTTCTTCAGTCGCCAGCCAGCATCCATCAGTTGAAGGTCTTTTCCCAGCCAGGAAGATATATTTACCTGTGGGCGCCAGCCAGCAGCATTTATCATTGTACGACCCTTCCCAGCCAGCGTTAAAGCATTTTTTAGTTTTGTCAGAAAATAATTCTATTAACCCACCCCCACCCCATTCTCACCCCTATCCTCGCTTCAAATGTATCTTTCCTTTTCAGTGAAAAACTCGTTATTAAGACTTAAGGTAATTCCCCTGAAATAAAACTGACAATAGATTTTCGTTCAAACTTTGCCCACTGAATATTTATCATATGAGAACTTCAATT
Organism: Platygyra sinensis; assembly: GCA_019787425.1. NCBI lineage: Eukaryota > Metazoa > Cnidaria > Anthozoa > Scleractinia > Merulinidae > Platygyra > Platygyra sinensis. Next base: position 7,766 of record JAHPZR010010671.1, on the reverse strand, counting down.
TTGAAATAAAAAAGGGGGGTGCCCATACTCATTAAGGAGCACTGGGGCATTGAAAATGACCCATTTTGGCATTATTTAACGCTTATTACAGGAACGCATTCCCAGTAATAATTGTAAATTTTTGTGACCGAGACTCACGAGAACACGCATTAAACTGGAGTCAATGCGTTGTATCGGACACAAATAAACTTTTTAATTTTGATTTAGACAGAAAACTGAATCCTTGATTAAAATTTCAACCAAATTTTTTGACATGGTTACCATAGGGCAAAATAGAAAAGACCACAGTTTACTTGCTATTTTCGCTATTTATTCAATTTTCAGCAATAGAAATCAGATCAGTCTTTCCTCAAGCAAAGTTTATGATAAGTTGATTACAATGACTGGAAATAAAATTGGGGTGCCCATGCTCGTTGATGAGCTATAGCCATTTTTCAACTGAAAGAGCTCAATATCAAGGCAAATCCGCCATGTTTTCAGTGTGCACGTGCACGAGAGCGCGCTAAATGACGCCATAAATTATGCGCAGAAAGGATGCGCAGTGCAATTGTGAGGAATAACCTTAACTGAAACACTTGTGGACAATAACTAATTGAGCACATTTTCAAGCCAGTGATTTATTGCAAAACTAATCAATAAACAGTGTAATAAGTCAATATAATAATCCCTACCTCAATGAAGATACTCCAAGTTATAGTTAGACACACTGTCTCTTCGATGATCCCAAACATAGCACAGTAGCTTCTATATACAAAGCGATAAACCAATTAAAATAAACCCATCGTGCAGTCATTTCGATGAACCACAAGTACAATTAAAAATGACAAGATGGCACAATCACTTCCACAGACGACGCAGTGTACCAATTGAAATGCCAATATGGCACAGTCATTGCGATAGACAACGCAGCAAACCAATTGTAATGCCAAAATGGCATAGTCATTTCGATGAACGACGCAGTAAACCAACCAAAACGCCTGCATGGTAATGTCATTTGGACGCACGATGCAGTAAAGCAATTGAAACGCCTACATGGCAAAGTCATTTCAATGGAAGACGAAGAAAAACAAGTAAACCGCCTGCATGGCACAGTCATTTCGATGGACGACGCAGTAAACCAATTGAAATGCCTGAATTGCACAGTCATTTTGATGGAAGACGAAGAAAAACTAGTGAAATACCAACATGGCACAGTCATTTCGATTGCTGATGCAGTAAACCAATCAAAACGCCTGCATGGCATAGTCATTTCGATGGACGACGCAGTAAAGCAATGGAAATTCCAACATGGCACAGTCGTTTTTACGGAAGACGAAGAAATGCAAGTAAAACGTCCGCATGGCACAGTCATTTCGATGGACGACGCAGTAAACCAATCAAAATGCCAGCATGGCTCAGTCATTTCGATGGAGGGGCAGTAAATCAATTGAAATGCCTGCATTGCGCAGTCATTTTTGATGGGAGACGAAGAAAAACTAGTGAAATACCAACATGACACAGTCATTTCGATTGCTGACGCAGTAAAGCAATTGAAATTCCAACATGGCACAGTCATTTCGATTGATGACTCAATAAAGCAATTGAAATACCAACATGGCAAAGTCATTTCGATGCACCACGCAGGAAACCAATTAAGAAGCCAACATGGCACAGTAATTTCCATGGAAGACGCAGTAAACCAATTTCAATGCCAAAATGACACAATCATTTCGATGAACGACGCAATAATTATAACCAATCAAAACACCTGCATGGCACAGTCATTTCGATGAAAGACGCAGTAAAGCAATTGAAATTCCAACATGGCACAGTCAATGACACAATCGTTTCGACGGAAGACGAAAAAATGCAAGTGAAACGCCTGCTTGGCACAGTCATCTCGATGAACGACGCAGAAACTAATTGAAACGCCTGCATTGTGCAGTCATTTCAATGGAAGACGAAGAAAAACTAGTGAAATGCATGTCAACATGACAGTCATTTCGATGGATGAACCAATTGAAATACCAAAATGGCACAGTAATTTTGATGAATGACGCATTACACCGATCAAAACGCCTGCATGGCACAGTCAGTTCGATGGAAGACGAAGAAAAACAAGAAAAACAATTGAAAATGCAACATGGCTAGTCTGTAAAGGGGCATTGTCACGAGTTTTTTGCTGTTTTAGGTCAATTCTGTTCTAAAATCGTTTCTTTAAGGCTTTAATCATAAACAAAAAGCTTCTGTAAAGCTACGACGAAGATATCAAATGAATTTTATCAGAGAGGGCTAACCATGATAAATTTCTTGAGGATTTTTGGAATTCGTGGCATCCAAACTTGAAAAAATTGGCCAATTTTTTCAAATTTCAATCCATTTCCATCCGTGCCATGCGCAGCGACAGGCGACAGGAAACAGTTTCAGTACCTTCAAATAGTCCTTCGATAACAAAACTAGATCATTAGTTTTGGAATTCAGTTGATGTGAAGGCACCTTCTAGTTTTTTTTAAAGTTGCCAAATAGCGTGTTCCGTTAAGTTAATTAATAATTAAAGTGCCTATGAAGTAAAAAATAATTGCTGCTTATTTGAAAGGCTTTTCAAAGTTAAGAAGAATGGCGTTTTCCTTTTGGGAAGATCTTTTTTATTTTTAGAGATATTTACGTGTTTGTATTATGTAAATGAGGAAAGTGATGACGTCATAGGTGGTTCCACTTAAACAGTACAACACTCAATCAAGATTATCTCCAGAAATACTGGAGCAGTGTTCTTCAAACTTGGCACCAGAAACGTACATCACAAAAGAAACAGAATGACACCTACTATGTTGTTGCCATGGAAACACTCTCGGCTCCAGTCTCTTTCGGTGAAAAACCAAATATCCCCATTTGCAATCTTTTAAAGTGGGACAGAGGGTCTAGCTAGGCACACAAATGATTCGCATATTGCCTTAATTATCCCCACAAGGTTGTTGTGAGTGGATGATCCTTGCATGGGATAAGATCTGGAAATTTTAGTCTCAATTAAAACAGGACCAGCTGCATAACTGTTGTCATGGCAACAGCACGACAGGTGTCATTTGGTTTCTTTTGTGATGTACGGTCGTGATGCCAAGTTTGAAGAACACTGCTTTAATATTTCTAGAGATATTCTTGATTGAGTGTTGCACGTGTTTTAGTCAAACCACCTATGACGTCATCACTTTACTCACAAAAACGTAAATATCTCTAAAACGAAAAAAGATATTCTAAAAAGAAAAACACCATTCTTCTATGCTTTGAAAGGCCTTTCAAATAAGCAGCAATTATTTTTTATTTCATAGGCACTTTAAGAACCCTGCAGTGCAGAGTGTATGATTCGTAACATTGATTGACCTTGATTTCGATCTTTGATCTTTGAGCTCCGATTTCACTAAGAGTTTAGTTCACAACAGTTCCTTTCAAGGCTAAGACACGGTTCAATCGCTCACCTGAACAAGCTAACCAGTTAAAGGAAACATTTGCTAACCTGCACGTGACGACCCGCCACAGAAGTAAGTGAACTTTGTACGAACGAAATTAATTCTTCTTTCAGAGATAACTTTGTAAGCGATTTTAGGTTCAAGTGACTCAACAATAGTCGTTTATCTACTGTTTCAGATTGAATAATTGTCTACGAATAAAACATCAATAATTATACGATTTGTGGCAGTCATTAATCACCAACGGCGAGATTCATCGCGCAACATAGCGTGACAATGCCCCTTAAAATGATTTCCCTAGCTGACTCTCAACTTCTAAAAACCAACCTTTTTTCATCAACAACCCGGGTTTGACAGAAAGATATTTCAGTGACAAAGTCCATGCCAGTCTGATTGAAGACTGCGTTGCGTGACGGCACCAGTTTCCGTAGACTCACAAGTTTAATAGAACTAAAAAATTTACATCAGCTTTCAAATTTCTTGCTTAATGTTGTCACATTGACTTGTAATGTTTAAGCGCAAAAGCTAATTTGTAAAAGTACATTTATTTTGAACATTATCCTAAGCAGGAAGCTAAAATATAACTGAGTAAACATTTGCAATCGCGTGCTCGTTGATCGCGTAAACAAACTCCGTGTGACTGATTCGAGTATTTCCCCTAGCCAACAAAGTACACAGTATTTACATTTCCGTTCCCTGGTTCAGGTTCACTCTTATGGATCTTTCCTTCAGAGTACTCTTCCACTGATTCCAAAGAATATTCGACCGGACACTACTGACCTTTTATGTCGCAACTGGAACTAAATCAACAAATGCAATCAAATACAGCCCAGAGATTTAATACAGCTGTTTCCACAGTTAACATCCCAAAGCCTAGGCGAATCGTGTTCGTGAACATACAAAATAAACAAGCTCATCGTGAGCTCGAACGAACGTTTAAATAACATCATACTGGAAAGGACTATTGAATATAATACTACTCAGCCTCAAAATTCCACGGCGAAAGAATGAGATCGAGAGCACATTGAAAGAAGGACCACAGTCTACATTGCCTGCTCACGTGCTCACATGTTCGTCACATGTCTCACTTACGGTACCAGTTTACTGGCCGTGACATAGTTAATAACTATGCCGTGACATGCCCCTGCAAAAATTAAGCGGGGTGGCCATTTTTGTGCCCTTACAGGAATGTGGATTTTCCAGCCTTTAACCTTACACAGGGCTACTAACTCTCCATAGTCACGCAACAAAATTAGGCTTGCGTTCCACTTCGTCGAACGCAACTAGTCAGACGGGTCAACCAAGGTATTTCTTTCTGAAGACAATACGAAGGCGCTCCACTGGACGGGAAATTTTCTTCTCCCCATGGTAGAATGAAGGTGACTTTGACAACAGCAGGCGGAATGTTAACTGTATGACCCGGCAGCGGCTTCCGTTGGCGTTAATTATCCGTTCCACGTACGGACCTAGTCCAGCGTCCTCTAACTCTTGGTCGCTGATCTCTGTAGGTTTTAACTGAATCTGTGCTGGTACGTTCGGAAACAGAACACGGACCACGTCATGACGAATCTCGATCGATTCCTCGTGTTGTAGCGGAACTTTCATCCCCCTCTCGAAAACGAGAGCGATCCTTTCACGGGCCTCTTCCACACGTACTGGGTCGGGGTCAGGATTCTCGAAGGCTTCAATCAGCTCTGGTGGTAGGTGAGGCTTGGGCTCCCATGTGTTCTCACTGGCGCAGTATCCTTGCCACTTGACCATGAACAGCGGCTTACCATTTCGGATCCTCTTGGCAACTATGCGTTCAGCCTGATAGACGCCAAGAACTTCAGGGCTACTTTCGCACATAGTGCCGGCGGAAGATCGCAGAAGTTTCAAGGCTCTTATAGTAGCCCTGAGGCGGACGAGAACGTTTTTCCATGTTTACACGATTTGAATTGTTGACAACTGAAAGAAAACTGGGAAATTTATACTATTTTCGACGGATCGAAATGCACCAATGGCTATCACGTCCTTGAAAAAAGATTTTGTTCCGACCAATCGTGGTTAACCGATCGAGATTATATTAGTTTCATACAATCTTTACTTACTTCACTTAGTCTTTGCGATCAAAAGTCGAGACTGAAATACGCTTATAATTCGAAATGAACTGGAAATTTCTTAAAGTAAAGTTAAGTTAAGTTAAGTGAAGTAATAAGACATATCAACTCCGGCATATCTAATCTACCAACAAAATCGAGCTCAATCGATGATTCAGTGTTTGTTTGTGTTCCCCGGTAATCGAACAAAATCGCGGACTATTTTATTTACTGTGAATGATCTTGTTCGTTCGGTAATCGAACATTCGACTGATGAGCTCGATAATCGTGTTCGGCAGCCAAACGATTATTTGATTTCTTAAAGTAAGGTACAGTTCGGTATAATATAGTATAGTAAAGTAAATTGAAGTGAGACATAACAACTCCGGCATATCTAATCTAACAAAATCGAGCTTAATCAAATGATTTATGTTTGCGTTCGGTAATCGAACCGGCGAAATCGAATATTTTATTTACTGTGAATGATTTTGATCGTTTGATAATCAAACATTCGACTGAGCTCCATAATCGACCGTTCGGCAGCCGAACGATTGGTGTTAGCTTGGGCTAGATTATCGAACAATTCGATTGGATTTGTCGGGATCAAATCGACTACCAGAACATCGATGTTAGCTGGTGTTTAGGTTCGCTTTCGACGTAACGAAAGAGAACTGAAAAATTGTCTATTCAAACAAAGTAAGAAACAAAAGCAGTTTGTGCTGAACGAAACAAAGGGAGTAACAATAGTGCACTGGTTTCATTGTCTACTTTGCCGCCTCCATCGGGCTAATGAGCATCGCCGTGCGTTCATAGCAACCAATGAATAAGCTTCTTTTCGGCGCTATGAATATTAACAAGCGTTATAACAGACCTTTCCAACTGCAAGTAAATGTCACAAGAACAATGGCCATTCTACGCTATGTAGTAATCAAAGATTATGAGGGTGCGTTCGACGCCGTATAAATGTTTATACAGATACCTTAAAAGATTTCCCTAACTGACTTTCAACCTCTAAAAACCAACCTTTTTTCATCAACAACCCGGGTTTTACAGAAAGATATTTCAGTGACAAAGTCCATGCCAGTCTGCGTGACGCACCAGTTTCCGTAGACTCACAAGTTTAATAGAACTAAAAAATTTACATCAGCTTTCAAATTTCGTGCAAAATATTGTCACATTGGCTTGTAATGTTTAAGCGCAAAAGCTAATTTGTAAAAGTATGTTTTTTTCGAACATTATTCTAAGCAGGAAGCTCAAATATAACTGAGTAAACATTTGCAATCGCGTGCTCGTTGATCGCGTAAACAAAGTCCGTGCGACTGATTCGAGTATTTCCCCTGGCCTGATTAACAAAGTACACAGTATTTACATGGATCTTTCCTTATGAGTACTCTTCCACTGATTCCAAATAATATTCGACCGGATACTACTGACCTTTTCTGCCGCAATTGGAACTAAATCCACAAATGCAATCAAATACAGCCCGGAGATTTAATACAGCTGTTTCCAGTGAACATCCCAAAGCCTAGGCGATCGTGTTCGTGAACATATAAAATAAACAAGCTCATCGTGAGCTCGAACGAACGTTTAAATAACATCATACAGGAAAGGACTACTGAATATAATACTACTCAGCCTCAAAATTCCACGGCGAAAGAATGAAATCGAGAGCACATTGAAAGAAGGACCAAAGTCTACATTGCCTGCTCACGTGCTCACGTGTTCGTCACATCAGTGTCTCACTTAGACCGGCCGTGACGTAGTTAATAACTATGCCGTGACATGCCCCTCCAAAAATTAAGCGGGGTGGCCATTTTTGTGCCCTTACAGGAATGTAAGAGCTATGTCTATAAAATCCCCTGTGCGGACTGCACATGGAATTACATCGGAGAAACGGGTAGATGCTTATACACTAGAAAAAAGGAACACATACGAAACACTAAAGTCTTTAAAAAGTGGTTCCAACATTGCCAGCCATGCGTGGCTCGAAGGCCACACTATTGATTTTGAGAATGCACGCGTCATCGACAGAGGCAATTCACCCGTAAGAAAAAAGGTGGAATCCTGGCACACTGCAATTACAACTAGCCAGGCAGACAATAATTCTAAGCAGCTGCCAAGACAATACTCGATTTTACTGTAATCTTATTCATGTTATTAGCACTTTATAATCACACAAGTATTTCTTTTGTATTATTGTATTTATTTATATTCGTTCGTTATTTTCTCACCTTTTTGTACATATATC
>JAHPZR010010670.1:0-13269 GCA_019787425.1 Platygyra sinensis | reverse complement strand
GGCTCTCGGCCAATGAAAAGGGAAAAAATGCTTCGAATGATAATGTAATTTAAACCAACTCTAGCGACAGCCAATATCGGTCTTATATGCTCGCAGAAATTTGCTGACCCTTATGCAAATATTCATCTCTAATTCTAGCGTTGTTTAATCATAGAAGGAACTGATGGTCGGAAAATTGCGGAGGTGATTGAAATTCGTTTCTTGTAAAAGGCTCATTATTCTGATTGTATCATGACTGTTCCATCAAAGTAGGTTACTACTTTTGAGTAAAGGATTAAAGCATATTGGTTTAAATGAATGTTTGCTTATTTGCCAGACAGTCTCGTTAAATGAAACTTAACACCACTATAGTCAGGGATTCAGTTCTCAGTTTTCACAGTGCTAATGCACTCTCTTCTTATTTATCTTTAGAATGGTTCTAATGGTGTTCTTGACAGGCAAAGGAGGTACTTCGGTAGAACAAGGCATAATACTAAGGAAAAGTACACTAGCTCCCAATAGATACCGACATCAAGTCTTGATAACTGTGCCCAAATGAGTCTTTTTGTAAAATCATTTGTGCTTAAAAACAGGGAAAACAACCTCTTATTTTCAGTATCATAACCAGTCTTTGACTAACGCTTAAAATCACCAATGCACGACGTCATGTATGAAGGAAAAACTGTTCTTTTGCGGATATAGTCTGGTCGACACTGAAGTCACTTGCATGAGATGGGGCGGGAACATAGATTATGCTGTCTACTGAGTCTATGATTGCCTACTCCGTGACGTATTTATATTCTGATCAAAGAATCCATCAGATCTTAGCATAGTAACCACACATCAAATGAACATCCAACAAAAAATTTATTTAATTACCAGAATGATAAGAACAATGTCCCTAGCGGAATTAAAATATAGACTTTCACTATGAAGCTGTTCTTGATCATGAAGAAAAAATTTGTTTATAGTCACAGACTTTCTACTCAACAAGGGCAAACACATATTTTAAAGCCCCTCTCGTTGCCTCGAACGTTTAAGAAGCAAAACATTTAATAAAATTCTTCAGTTCACGGCGAATATCTTGCTTAAGAAAAGCGTACACTATTGGATTACTTGCTGAATTGAATAAGAATAGCAATTTTTGCAGGTTTACAACAAGCAATGGAATATCCTTTAAGCAGTGAAATGTATAGCAGATAAGTCGAGCGATGTCAATTGCATAGCAAACCAAAAATATTACCACTATGATTCCAAGAGCTTTGGCAAATGTGCTTGCTTGAGTTTGAGACTTAATAGTGCTAACACTCTGGCGACATAAACCGTGAAAGCTTAACTGAGTAAGCTGAACATTCGCTCGCTTTTTTTGCTTCCGAGAAATGTATAAAGTCTTTGAGCAAGCTATAAATAATAGCAGAAAGGGAGGAAGCTTGAATATAAACAGTAAAACTGTCGAAAAGGTCCTCACAGCATTTTTCATCCCAGCACAGTACATCCACGTGAATGGAATAAAATGAACAATAAATGGTAAAATCCAGGCTGCTGAAATTAAGACTAAATGTCGTCTCTTTGCCTTGTATGCAGCATATTTCAGTGGTTTAAAAATGGCGATATAACGATCAACTGTTAGCGAGCATAAGTTAGTCATGGATAAATTAAGAAATAACCATTGCATGGCCTTTGTTATACACTTGCTGCACAGTGAGGCAGAGATGCAGACCCTTAATGGAAATTGGGTTAAACCGACACAAAAATCAGCCAGAGCGAGCGAAAGCAGGAACCAGTTGATTGTATTATGAAGACGATTCCTTGAAATGATAAGATATATCACCAAGCCATTTCCAAGAACTGTTGTTGTTGACAAAATCCCACCGACAGCCCAGAACCAAACGCCTAATTTCATCTTAATACTGAACGTGCGATGGGTTTAAAGTTGTAATATGGAATCTGAACCGCTATAACCATTGCTTAATCCAGTGAACGGAAATTGTTGATATTTGCTGTGAAAAGAAGAAAATAAAACAGTCAGAACAGGGATGCCGTCACTTAACCAATCAGAAGTCAGTGTTTGTGGCGCTTTGCTCAATATAAACTTTCATTGGCGTGGGCGCTGAAGAACTGCAAAACAGATGCTGAATATATAAACTAACGTTTCCTTGGTTTTAAATTAGATGAAGGAATTGTCACACCCCTGGAAAGTCTAATCTGATGAAGATCAGTGGGAACTTTGTTTCTTCTTTTCATCTTCAGTGTTTTTCCTTTGTTTTTAAACTGTTACGACCGATCTTTAAGCGCTGCTGGTCACTTGTCAGTGGCTGTGTAGTGCATGTTGTACATGATTTCCGTATTGATAAGTCAACTGTCTTTCACGACATGTTTAACGGGGGGTGACAACTCTAACAAACGCTGTTTGAGCAATACTAAGTCTTAAATTAAGTCGTCCCGGAAATTTGATCATCCTCCCGAATTTTGGGGAAACGTCAAATAAAATTTCCTTCGATGTCCCGATTTCTTCTGTAATCTCCCGGAATTATCGCGCGTTTCCCGGAAAAATTTCCAAGTGTCCCGATTCCCGCAGAAATCTCCAAATTCCCGGAACAATTTTGGCTTTGTCCCGAACCAGCGTTTGTTAGAGTTGTCACCCCCCGTATGTTTACCTTGATTCTGCTTCTGCTCTCATATAATTTCAAATTCAATTTCATGCTAGGTTTACTGTAGACTGAGAAAAACTACCCAGAATCTATAAACATTTTGTGTATTGTCTCAACTTTACTCAGATGTAAAAAAGATGATTTTCATGTGATTATTGAATGACCCTTTAATTAATCGGCGATCAAGCTTTGTGGTTTATTTTCAGATGCCGAATTAGAAATAGAAGGTGTCATATATACTGCACAAGCATTTCCCTCTTCTTTCGCCGCGAAGAAAAGGCACACCTGATCACAGGGCAATGATTATTATGCAGTTCCACAGCGACTCTTCTTAATTTTCTCGTCTTAGTTGTGTCTTTCTACAAATTGGCCAATGTAATTCATTTCAGCTCATTCTTTGGAAACGGTCTTGAATATTCGCAGTTGGCGATTTTTATGTCTCAAATTGACTAGTACTGACTAAGAAATGCTTACTGAAGCTTTTCAATCCCCTCGTTATTTCAGTTTATTAGTTCTATTCCACGAAAAGGAATCTGAATTCTGAATCTTAGCCACTGGTGTCTTCTCGAGGTGGATTCCTACCGCGAGAAACGAGTGAATCAAATCCTGAGTCAGCAGGTGTACTGTAAAAAGCAAGATCTTGATAAGATATCTGTGAATATAATCTGAAGATAATCGGCTTCTGAAATCAATTAAAGTATATGAAAAATGATAATGAATAATGATAATAAAGAAGCATGTAAGGAAAATTGTCAGGAAACACGCATTAGCCCGATAACCAGATCGCCCGACAGCCCCATCACACAATACCCATGCAGAGAAAATGTTTCGATCGTTTCGCAAGTTAAAAAATAGCCGAAGTTGTTTTCATAATAGGCGATTGAAATTAGAACAAAAAATAGTGGTAGGTTGTCGAGCCCCAGCTTAAAGGTGATATTGACATCAGAACCTGTCTACACTGGTGATAAAAGCTAACTCCACGCGTTTGCTTGGAAAAAAAATTATCTACAAGTTTGCGATCACAACATAAAGCTGACTGAGCCAAACAAAAACTCACAGTGGATGTCCAGGCTGAACTGGAAACGGGACTTCTCTAAAATTGATCAGTTAATTTTCTTCACCTAGCAAAAAGAGATTTTTTTTTTTTGTAGTTGTCACAGTGCCTGACAACAAATTCGTACGTGTCAGTATTGTGCAGTGACAGCCCATGACGGCGGAATTAGATAACCAACCTGCGCTATAGTAGTATTGAATTCTCCACTGATGTTATACAGGAGTACGTTGTATAGGTTCAATATAAAATGCTCATCGTTCTCCGTATGTGCATTATCTTGTCTTGCACGTACACTGCCTTATCATATTGGCAATATCCGTCAGTTGATGACCCATGAACAATGCTTTCCACTCCAGTATTGGGCTAAAATGGCCATCTTAGTAATTATGTAAGTAGTGCGTAATTTCTCTTGATCCCGACTTGCATTAGAATAGAGCAACAACATTTAATCATAGTCCTGTTTGCTGTTAATCCTTTGAGTGTTTTGAAACACTTTTTGTTAACTGATAGATGACTATACGTAGGCAGCAGTTAAAAACATTTTCACCTGTATTATTGAGCGAGGCAATAATATTATTAGCATGCAATTTCAGACAGGCGGCAAACAAAACACAGCAGGCTGGTAAAACACTTCTATTTTATTTGGATTCCGAGTGGCACTGACTTGTCTGAGGGACACGCATTCACATTCAAACACGCACTTTGCGTGCGCAACAACAACAACAACAACAACAACAACAACAATTTTATTTACCCCATAAACTTACTTACATGCAGATAAATTATTCAAATAGATAGAGATAGATATAGCGGGTCTGGCTGCGCAGAATATAGAAGAAAAAGAACTAAAAACGCTTTCACTTCGATAAGATGGTATCGAGACGGAGATTTAGTTTTTTAGTAATGCTTTTCGCGTGGAGTTTTCCTCAAACACAAATTTCGCAGGATTAATGTCATGCACCGATCTTCCTTTGAACCTAGATACAGTCTGCGCATAACGTATAGACTGTGGTGGGGTTTTGTCCAACCTTGATTGCGAGTGTGCGAGTGCTTTGTTAGTTTTCGCGCGCCTCAAAGAAGGAGGAAAATTCGTTTTTGACTCCTCACAGCCGCTAAATGAAGCACTCCGTAAGCTCGATAAAATTCCGTGAATTTTTCAATACAATGTCATGCAAGTTAAATTATGACCAGCAAAAGTCCTCGGGTAAAAAAACCTGCGGTGAAGAAAGGAGAATGTGAAACGAGAACAGGGAACACGGAACTTATGACACTGCGTGTTGCTGAAAGACCTAAGCAGTAAAAATAGAGATGTGCTCTTCAGCTGCGAAAATTAAAATTAGAAACGAGGGACCAACGTATTCATGTACACACAGTTGGCAATTACGAAAAGCTGAAGCTTGGAAATAATAGTTTCTCATTGCCGGAATAGAACATTTCACCCGCAGTTCAAACATGTGATCAATTAAATATTCATTTTCATGGTCAGACAGGAGGAGCTGACAAATACATCTTTGCTCAAAGTGGTGCTAAATTGTGAATGAATACCTTCGCCTGTACGCAAAATGCTCTTGGCGCTGGAAAGATAAGAGTAAATTGAAATTAGATTTAAGCGATTTGTGTTTTCAAGACATAACAAAGAATTTGAAAAGCTCTGCTTGACTTTTTCAATTTGACATCACGACCCTATGCTTATATATGACCCATAGGGTAGCTCTTTTCATAGCTTCAGTGCACTTATTAGCAATTTCAATTCTAACAAAACCATTAAGTAATCAATGAAATCGTGCCTTTCACGTTTTGGCTTTTTTCGAGGCATTTTCATCGGATAATGACTCTTTAAAACAGATTTCATTTATTATGCGACTTTGAAATTTCGTTAGTACTAAAGATTAATAATATACATGAAAAAATTACTCGATTCTGATTGGCTGAGAGCAGTGCAGTTCAAGTGTAACACCAGTGCAAAAACTGTAACACCGGTGCAAAAAGTGTAACACCAGTGCAAATTACACATCGTATAAATTCTGGATTATGATTGACTGAAAGACAAAAGGAAATTTTCTAAGACACTGTTATCACGTAAAATGATGACGAAAAGTTTGTGAAGACGCTTTGAATGACAAAACATGGCTTCAAGAAAGATTTTCCGGCACTTCCTCTGTTGGGAATTGTATTCAGCGAGTTGTAGGCTCAGGTCGGCTCAGACTCCAAATTTACGAACTATTTAATGAACTTACCACGTAATCCGGAACATACAACAAACGACGAATCATAATGCCTAAAAACGGTGAAGAAACTAGACTCGAATCTCCAAAAACAGCAGCAAGGCTGACCTAAATTCTCAAACCCGGCAAGAAAATACAACAAAGATGGCCCAAAGATGAAAATCTGGAAAATTACGACAGCGAAGTTCAGAGGCACGCGCGAGCACATTCTGGGCCATGATTGGCTAATTAAAATCACGTGAGATTAAGCGCGCGGACAAAACTGAGAGGTGAGTTCAGAGTTCGTAGAGTTTAAAACATCCTCCACGCAAATTTTTTCATGTTTATGTTATTAATAAGTAATCATACGGTTTTTCTCGTTCAATTTGGAATTAATTTGCACTTGTGAGTTTTTCAAAAGCGAAATTGCACTCGCCGAAGCGGCTCGTGCAATTTCAGCTTTTTGAAAAACTCACGCGTGCAAATTAATTCCAAATTGAACTCGAAACCGTATGATTACCTATACCAATCGCACTGGGACACAATAAGGGTGTGCTCTGACAAGCCATGATTCATGAACTCCAGCTGTAAATCCGGCAGTTATATATATAGGCTACAAGCCAGCTTTTTTGACAGATCATACAGAATAGCTCTTTCTACTCTGACAGTTGTTTTTCTAGAGTTGTTGAGAGTGCTTCTTACAGGATAAGTTGCTGATAGCAAAGGTCACCGGCATATGCCTGAGAACTGACCTTTCAAAGCTTAGTAAAATTGTGCCACTCTGTGAAGGTCATTTTTGTTCCCCCATCGAGCTAAGAGTTAAAAACTAAATTATCCAAGATATTGTCCTGAAATCATGATCAACGGACATTCACTGACAAAAAGTCGGCCCATCCTTGATATATATTGCCGCTTTTGTTTTAAATGCTAGAAATTAATGCTGCTGAACTTTAAACTGAATCCGGTTTATTCAGGCAATAAATCAAAGAAAGCTTCGCCAAAGCCGGATTTAACCTTCTATTAAGTCCACGCTCAAGGTCAACAAGGATGGACAATGAGGAGAAAATATTATAGCCACATAATTATGCCAATGTGAGAATGTAAAACATCTCAAGCTTTGCTCAAAAAACTTTTAAGTGCTTTGCCGTCACTGATATTTATCTTCTATTCTGACACTGTGCTTGAGTTATTGTTTCCGCTTATGCCTCCGACAAATAAACAGGACTTGATTTTAATGTTGGTCAAAAACTTAGAAATCATCATGCAATTTTGAATTCAATCTGTAAAGCTGGATGACTTAAGAACTTCAACATATAAAGGCAAATGCTATGTCTACTTAGTAATCTCCTTGTGAATTCAGTAAAGTCATCGATTTTTATCACTGGAAAACGATTATCATTGCACATTAAAAGTTAAACGAAATGACATGACTAAGGGACAGGGATATGGGACTTGGTTTTAGGTTATCGCTGGGATTTTATCAGTATCAACAGTTCTTTGAAAGAGCTTGGTTCGTTATTTATAATTTTAAATCCACGGCGCATCATAATAACATGAAACCAGGCGCCGGTGAGATTTTGTCAATAACCACAGTTCTTGGAAATGGCTCGGTAATATCTCATTATTTCAAGGAAGCGCCTTCACAAAACAGTCAATTGGTTTCTGTTTTCGCTCGCTGTGGCTGATCTTTGTGTCGGGTTAGTCCACATTCCATCAGAGGCCTATATCTTCGGCGGAGTCACGGTGCAGCAAGTGACTAACAACAGCAATGCGATGGTTATTTCTTCCTTTGTCTGTGGCTAACCTATGCTGGCTGATAGTTGATCGCTACATCGCAATTGTCACACAAAACAAAAAGACGACATTTGGTCTCCATTTCAGCAGCCTGGATTTTACCATTTGTTGTTCATTTTGTTCAGTTCACATGGATTTACTGCACTGGGATGAAAAAAGCTGTGCGAAACAGGCTACTTTTTGACAGTTTTACTCTTCGTATTCAAGCTTCCTCCCTTTCTGTTATTATCGCTACATATTCCAAGGCTTGTTGTAAACCTGCAAAGCCTGTTATTCTTATTCAACTCAGCAAGTAATCCAATAGTGCACGCTTTTCGTAAGCAAGACAATTGAAGGAACTGTAGTGCCTCAAGGCCATATAACCGAAAAACTGGTTCAGTAGCCTACTGTTGTTATAGTTCATCTTTTTTCTTGCGGTTTTTCACAAAATTGGTTTTGCTCACTCACACAAAGCGGTGTGAGTGGCGTGGAAGATGAGCGCAAGATTGATTTAACGACGGTAAGGCACGGCTGTCTAAGTTTTATTTTCCAGATATAGCCGGGTTTTTCAATTTTTATGGGAAAATAACACACGCTGAGATTAGCCGCTATGCGCTCAACTACGATCTGAAACACATTTTAGCCAATCACAACGCATGCAGAAATAAAGTGAAACCAGAGGACGTTTGTGCGGGAAAATCGACTAGTCCCTAAACTCTCGCTTGCTCGCGCTAATGCTATGTATGGGTGTTAACCTTGTAGGCGGGAAAACATAGAGTCTAGGATCGCACCCACTAGTGCCGAAAATTACTGAGGTGCAGATGGTTGCGGAAAACCATTTATTGAAATTCGTAGCGGGTTTCTGATGGTGTACCTTTTTATCTTTTGTTTGTCAACTGTGCGGGCTTTTTATGTTTGTCACAGTCCAAGTACAGTGAACAATCATCAATGTGACATTTAATTCTTTTTAATGCAGTATACCAAAATTTATCGTTATATACATCTGCTATTTTAGAAAGACAACAATCTTGAAAAATTTGACTGAAATTGAATTAACACAAAGCTGAAATCAGGAAGCAACTGGAATATTTCAATATACAACACAGCACAGAGATCTACACAAACTCTTGAATTAATAATACTGTTCCAAGCCTCTCTATCGGTAAGAATTTTTTGTGAGACAAGAGAAAAAGAGAGAGACATCAAGACCCATAAAAAGTATGTGGGATGAGTCTTTTTCTGGGGTCTGTATCTTCATCAGTGGGGGGCTCCTTGTTGGGGTCACCTCCTCGCTCGAGGTACAGATTGTTGAAGGGGTATTTCTTTGGAACCTGAAAAATGCAAATATTGAAACACAGTCAAGACCTTTTGCCAGAGATGGGATTTGTTCACTGTTTATGTTGTAAGAACATGAAAGAAATATCAGGAATAATACTAACAGCGGTAAATACCATGCTTTAGTGACTGTTTCTCAGAAGCCTATTAGTTATTTCGTGACTATGCGTTACAAAAAAGAACCCATTATTTCACACACCAGTGGTGCCAACATTGACAGAATGTAAGCAGTATTACGAAAATCACTGAACCATAGATTGCCCTTCAATTTTTGAATAGTGATCACTCCCACTTTCTTTTGCTGACCCGCCCACAATCCTTCACGTTGTTCTGTATTGACAATTAGTGAAGTTCAAACTAAAGGCTGGGAAAGGGAAAGAAGTGGATATTGTAAAGCATTTATCTGCTTCTTTCCTTTCTTCACCTTTAGTTTGAGCTTCACTAACAGTCAACTCAGAACAACATAAAGGAATTTTATATGAATGCATTGTCTTGGTTAGTTTAATTATGTTATTCCAACCACTGCACTAAGTAAAACTTTCTTCTTATGGTTGGTTCTGTATGATGTTGATTTAATTTTAGGTTTTAATTCAGGGGCGGTGCCTTGCATGGGACTTCGTCCCGTTGCACCTACCCCTTTTGGGTCTTGCCTTTTTTTTTCTTGTTATTTAGTTATGTGTAGTACCCTATAAAGCTGTTAAAAAAAGTTCTAGAATATCTTTTTCTTCTTGGTGTCTACTGAATGTGTCTTTTTTGCTGTACAAGTAGTGCATACTACACTGTAAGGGCATAAAATAATTGCTTACCGCAGGGTTTCTGTCTGTTTGATCATAAAGGTAACAAAGGTATCCAACAACACATAGAAGAGCTACAGCAACACCCAACTGTCCTGCTGCTTCATACCTAAAAATTGTAAATAGTTAAGTTTGATCAGAGTGCTCATCTTTGATCAAGATAAGTACAATTCAACACTAAACATCACTGGCCAAAATACCAAGTGTGTGAAGAGTACAGTACATGTAGCTTGAAGCCACTAAGCAGCTAAGGCCTCTGTGATGTGACATTTACTACACTGCCCCATTAATAGACCACTTTCCATATATTAACCCTTTCACCACCAGTGGCCTCTTATAGATTTTACTCTGTCTAACGCCAGACGATTTTACTCGTCAAAGGGGAGACCCTTGGTGGTGAAAGGGTTAAAATTCAGCTTGATAGTGAGGCTTAGAGAACACAAACAAAAGAAATGAATAAGCATGGTCATTCAATTTCCTTTGTTTGTGTCCTCTAAGCCTCGATGCCATGCTGAATTTTAATATATCGAAAGTGGTCTATTGTGTAGTACTAAACACTTAACAAAAAATATGAGTGTAAAGGTTCCTAGCTGTTAAATCTTGAGTGCCTGATACTTAAGATTAATAATAATTATTATGTGAGACAAGCAAGTTTTTTCAGTTGTCCAAAGGCAAAAGTTAGTCACTTGTGGCACCTGAGCACTTTTACAGCACAGTCCTGTCAATTAAAATCTGGTCAGCTCGAGTTCAACTTGTCACCCATTTTCAAAATACATACAGCTGTATCTGACCATTGTTGTGTATTAATAATGATTATAAAAAGTCAAAGAACTGATTGACACAATGTACATGTATCATTAATACTGACAATCATTAACTCTTGCATACATGCGCAGTACAAGTACAGTATAATTTTAGTTATGTAGTATACCGGTATGTATTTACACCCAAAAATTACACTAATTATGTACAGCCAGCTATGGCTAACATGACACCCTGTTCAGACCAACACTGTCTGTGATCATTATGGTGCCCATACCAGCAGAAAATGACTCAGTTCATTAATTTATTTGCTAAATATACTCACGGTGTGTATCTGTCATTGCAATCAGTCTCAGCCATAATCCAAACATTTAATGCATCTTCATCCTGATGTATCTGATAAATAATTTAAATAATATATATAAATAATTTAAATAATAATAATAATTTTATTGCTTCTATAGCGCACGATACATAAGAAAATGCTCTCGTGCGCTTTACAATGACAAAAACTAGAATTCTACTATTTACAGTCAAATCAGTTACATAAAAATGGAAAAATCTAAAGCTAATTAATATTCCAACTATAAAATTACATAATATTAACTATAAATTCATACTTGATCAGATGTTCTATAGATTATAAGCTTTCCGAAATAAATGAGTCTTAAGGGCTTTCTTGAATGTTTGTAATGTTTGTAAGATAAGAAATTCATTGCTCAATGGCTGATAGAGCAGTTTTCAATTGAGTGTCGTAAAACCAAAACCAAAGTAATTACTGTAGATAATCACAAAGAACACAGACAATACAGTGAACCAGTCAAAACTTGAAGTAATTACAGGTAGCTGACGCAAAGTGCGGGAAAATTCATGCGAACGCATCACAATTATTAGTTTTGGTTGGACTTCTGATTGGATGAAAAAGTGGCGCAATTTTTTAAGCCAATCATGTAGGGTAGAAAGTGCAAAACCAATTACTTTTCGACACTCAAATGAAAAACGCTCTAACCAAACAAAATATAATGTATTAGGCCCTTTGCATGACCCGGTCACATGGTACAAAATTATATATACTGGTGAGCTAGTTGCTCAGAGGGACTTACAAAACAAAACAAGGCGCAGAGCCTATTGTCATGCACAACTAGTATATTTATACCTGTAGGTAATGAGCACAATCCAATGTTCTGTCAAAGTTTGAGAAGTAATATATCAAACATGAGAGACAGTGTTTCATCGGGATATCCAAACACCGAGAGGAGAGTTGAAAATACAACGTCCAGCAGAGTATTTTTGACAAAATTCAAGGTGTTTGGATAGCTGATGAAACACTGTCTCGAGTGTTTGAAATATCTTCTCAATCAAAACAAAAACTAAGGAATAAATGGAGAAGTAAAATCGTCAAAATCTATGCTAATTAAGACCGGGTGTCCAAACCTCTCTCTCAGTTGTGATTTTCTTTGTTTTAACTTGATGAATTATTAATGAGTTTGAGAAACTGAGTTATTTTTTGTTGACCAGCTTTCACAAGTTCACACTGTAGCTGAATGCACAGAGCTTGACATCGTGACCACTGGGGTAGCCAATGTGACCAAAGTTTTTCACTAGTGGCCAATGTTTCATGCTTTTCACTGACAGAAATACTTTTGATGATGACTAAATATGAAAAATTTTGGGGCCAGCTGGATCCGAACTTTTACCTAAAAGTTGAGCCATGATGCAATTAGTTAGCACTAAAGTTGTGACAGTTTTAAATTTTTATTGTATGAATATGTTACAGCTTGAAATATCATCATCATGGTAGTTAGTTATGTTAATTTTGGTAGTGGGATATCTGTAAGCTAGCCACATGGCTAAGCATATAATCCAACCCCTGTCCTATCCTACACTGCTTGGAGGAGAGACAACTGAACAAGTTTACTGCATACTGGCTGGCTGACACTTTTAACTCTTACAAAATTCCCTTATATTTTTTGTCGCGGCGGGAAGGTACGCCTGATACAATTACTTGACTATTTGTCTGTTGCTAGTCCAGAATCTGGACTTTTCTCTGATTGGTCAAGAAACAAAAAGGTAATTAGAACTAAGCCATGATTGGTTACCTGTGTGGCAGTGTGGTTTCCAGTGAAAGAAATGGCGCGAGCTGATGGCGTCTGACGAGGCGAGCGAAGAGCGCGAGTTTTTGTTAGCTTTAAATGCTTCTTTTAAGAATAATGCTTTCATAAAATCGTATGCCATGGGAGATATGGTTTGGCTGTGCAACCGACGGAATTCGACAAGAGCGTTATATATCAGTTAATTCCAAAAGCTTTGTTTCATATGGGCAGTACAGCCAACGCCACATCAAAAACCACCGTTGCTTTTTGTTGGCTCACAAAGAGGAACGGTACCTTTACCAATTGACACACTAGACGCACGAGGATAGCATTTCCCGTTCTACTCCTGAAACTTACTCATTTACTAACGAAACAGGAGGATGCGTTTTACAAAATTAACCATATTTTGCTCGTATACTGTATGTAAATTCACGCTGTTCGTGCCTTGTGTAATTCCCGCCCACGAAGCGACTTCCGATAATTCCGATTGATTCATTATCTGATGGCGTCGCCGACATTCTCGCTGACAGATATTTTAATCGGGGGGCGGCAGGCGAATAGTCAAGTAATTGTATCAGGCGTTCCTTCCCGCCACGAAAAAAAAGGACGCCTGATCGTAGGTTA
>JAHPZR010010669.1:82500-94406 GCA_019787425.1 Platygyra sinensis | reverse complement strand
GTTGTCGGAGAACGGAACGCGACGACTAAATGTTAAATTTTTATTTCAAATCTTATCGCTGTGTTTCGGATTGAGTTTTGAAATAGTTTGGTCGCTAATAAACAAAGTAAATGACTTTATAGTATTGCGAGATTGGTAGGTAAAATATAAGTTAATCTTTTAATCGACGTTTTCCTCGGCGTCGCCGTCGTGGTTTCGTAAACTCGCTACTCCCAGCCCGTAACGCCCGTCCGCGAATAATACCTGGATTGGTAGTAGTCGCCCGTGAAATTTTCCTGTAAACAACGTGGGCTTCTTGAAAATAATCAATTGAAATCGTATCAGGTGGCTTTTTGTCGTTTTTTTACATTTGACTTAAATGGCTTTCATCTAAAATAATTGAAAATAATTCAATATGATTTTTGAACTGGCTCGCGGAAGAAAATTTAGTGGTGAACAATAAAGACAGTAGAGTGTTTTTGTCTCGGAACTATCTGTCTGATAGTTGCCCCTTCGAAATTTGATGTTCTTAAAACTAGCGTATTTGTTTTAAGGTAGTTCCTCAACAGAAATACTCTATTGTTTAAATAGAATCTCGAGCTTATAATCCAATGTTTTAATAGAAACACCCGTGGAAGTTTCGGAGAACCCTGAAAAGCCGTGGAAAAACTCGCCTGCGGCTCGTCTTCTCATAGCATTTCTCGTTCTCCCAAACTTCCACTCGTGTTTCTGTAACTCGATAGAAACACGGTACATGTTTTTTTCATTTCTTAGATAAAACACGTTTACAGCTGAGCACTCTTCGCAAAGCACGCAAATAGAATGACATAGTTTCAAGAAACTAAATTTTGGTTTTTTTTCTAGCTATTTTTTCGATTTTCACATTAGTGGAGTGTTTGTTAACTGTCAATTTTTAGTCGTGTGATCCGAACCCATCTTGATAAGAGAACACTAAAGCGTAATATAAACAGGTCCTCCTGTTTGTCCTGTCTCGTTCACACTAAAACGTTTTCGTTTGAAAGTGCACCTTTTCCCATGCATTTTCATTCAATTCAATTTATTCAATTTATTTATTTCCACTCTATATTTAAAAAAGTACAGTCAGTCTCCGCCCATCTACAGTCCTCGGTTTAACAAATAGATCATGTGCGTCTGTTCAGTAACTTATCACAGACGACCTCAAAATGAAACAAGAATTCGAATAAATGTTGTGATGTCTCAAAAATATGAATAATTTTAAATATTGTTGTCTTTCTCATACTCTTTGATGATCTTACCTTGTGAAAGTGATAGTTTGGCGAAACCTTTAGAAAAAACGTAGGTAGATTTAAACTTGTTACGTAATTTTTTCTTGTCTATTTTATTGCATCAAAAAGGCGAGCAGAACAAAGACTGTCAGGATCCAAAAGCTTCATATCCCTTGATAACCAGACATGTCAAAGTTTGCTGGTTCCGCAATTGTACAGGGTCCAAATGTTGGTCGAATTGATCGGTGGCAAGAGTGGAGTCCAACTTCAATTGAGCCCAAGTGGTTTACTTCTCTCTGGTGCTTCAGATCCCCCAAGGGCCATCGAAATTTCTGACAGAAGAACCAGGGATGAACCGGGAGTGAGAAGCGGCACATTTCTCTCTGGCGTTACTCATGATTTAGCCAACATGGAAGCTGCAGTTGGAGTTAATTTATTCAACACTGTGAAAGATCTTTATCTAGCCAAGTCCGCAGCCTCTGATCATATTCGGCGACTTTTTGATGCATGCAAACGTGAAGATGTCCAACCTATCCTTTACTACACTGGGCATGGTGAAATCGGGACTGGAAATTGGTGTTTTGCCGACGGGAAAATCAGTATTCAAGAAATTCTTGATATGCTTCCTTATGAAACTTACTACCCAATGATCTTCAGCGATGCTTGCTACAGTGGCCATTGGGCAAATTTCTGCCTTAGAAAGAGCTTTCCAGGTTTCCAATGCCTGGCAGCATGCCCAGAGTATTCTAAAGCTATTGATACCAAAGGTTTGTAAAGTCTTCAAGATAATTACTATAATTCTGTTTATCTTTGATAGACCTGCAGCAAAATGATCTCTTTGGTCACTCTTTTCCAGGCTGTTATAAACACAACAGGGCTTCATGTTTTTCAAGAAGTTTACTCGCTATATATTTTTTACCAACTTAGCCGAAAGTGAGTTTCCCACGGCATCCAAAGCGCTTCCATCTATGTACGGTATAGTCCTTGACAGGTTAGACCATGCCGGGGGAAGGTAGAGGTGGAGCACGGGGATGGAAAGGGGGGTTGAAGGCCAACTTTTTCCAGTGATTTGTAAGATTTCAAAAATTCTCCAAATACTGTCAGAAACTTTGAATGGTGAGTTTAAAATTGTCTAAACCTGACTCTCTTTCAGATTGTAATTCCGTCATTATGTAGCTGACCAAGAAATTTCTTGATCTGACGCAAACAACCACTCAGCTCTTCAGCAAGCACAAATAATTAAAATCTTTGCAAACAAGGTCCAGTAATTGTGATATTTAACCTTTAAAGAAGAGTGGGTCAGGAATGCGCTCCCTCCTTAATTTCAATTCGGGCCTCGGGTTTTGAATAAAAATTTAAACATTTAGTCGTCGCGGTTCACGTTCTCCAGACAACGCAGCATTTGGTCATTTCACGTTGTTGTTTTGCAGAGGACGGCAAAAAATTTACAAAGATTTATAACGCACGTGCACAACTATTGTGCTGCTAATTAATTCTTTTGTTTGCTGACCTTCCCGTCGCCGTTGCCGCAACCTCGTCCCCAGGGCCTTCTACTCGACGATTTTCAAAATGGCATTTTGAAAATCGTCGAGGAGAAGGCTTTTGCAGGACGAGGTTGCCGTTGCCTTCGTGGTTTCGTAAACTCCCTAGTGTCTCTCCGCGGATGAACACCATCGCTTCACGTGATCAATTCAGCCAATAAAAATCGGAGAAAATTTAGTGGTGAACTATAAGGGCTCATAGTGTCTCTCCGTGGATGAACATTATCGCGCCACGTGATCAATTTAAACCAATAAGAATCATAGAAAATCGTGGTGAACTATAAAACGCGTGATAGTTGACGAGGGCACAGCATAGGAATCCAGAGCGAATAATCAAATTGTTTCAGTATAAATCTACTAGTCGTTCAAAAACTTTATCTAAGGGATGGACATTATTTTTCTGGAGGGGGCATGGAAAATATTGAAAAAGTTGTTTCCAAGGCCTAAAAAGACAAAATAATTATTTGCTTGCAAATATAATATTCAAGATGAAACAACAACTACATGATAAATTAAATGTTAGGAGATCTCGGAAAAAAATCCGAGTCCAGATGGGATTTGAACCCACGACTAAATGTTAAATTTTTATTTCAAATCTTATCGCTGTGTTTCGGATTGAGTTTTGAAATAGTTTGGTCGCTAATAAACAAAGTAAATGACTTTATAGTATTGCGAGATTGGTAGGTAAAATATAAGTTAATCTTTTAATCGACGTTTTCCTCGGCGTCGCCGTCGTGGTTTCGTAAACTCGCTACTCCCAGCCCGTAACGCCCGTCCGCGAATAATACCTGGATTGGTAGTAGTCGCCCGTGAAATTTTCCTGTAAACAACGTGGGCTTCTTGAAAATAATCAATTGAAATCGTATCAGGTGGCTTTTTGTCGTTTTTTTACATTTGACTTAAATGGCTTTCATCTAAAATAATTGAAAATAATTCAATATGATTTTTGAACTGGCTCGCGGAAGAAAATTTAGTGGTGAACAATAAAGACAGTAGAGTGTTTTTGTCTCGGAACTATCTGTCTGATAGTTGCCCCTTCGAAATTTGATGTTCTTAAAACTAGCGTATTTGTTTTAAGGTAGTTCCTCAACAGAAATACTCTATTGTTTAAATAGAATCTCGAGCTTATAATCCAATGTTTTAATAGAAACACCCGTGGAAGTTTCGGAGAACCCTGAAAAGCCGTGGAAAAACTCGCCTGCGGCTCGTCTTCTCATAGCATTTCTCGTTCTCCCAAACTTCCACTCGTGTTTCTGTAACTCGATAGAAACACGGTACATGTTTTTTTCATTTCTTAGATAAAACACGTTTACAGCTGAGCACTCTTCGCAAAGCACGCAAATAGAATGACATAGTTTCAAGAAACTAAATTTTGGTTTTTTTTCTAGCTATTTTTTCGATTTTCACATTAGTGGAGTGTTTGTTAACTGTCAATTTTTAGTCGTGTGATCCGAACCCATCTTGATAAGAGAACACTAAAGCGTAATATAAACAGGTCCTCCTGTTTGTCCTGTCTCGTTCACACTAAAACGTTTTCGTTTGAAAGTGCACCTTTTCCCATGCATTTTCAATTCAATTCAATTTATTCAATTTATTTATTTCCACTCTATATTTAAAAAAGTACAGTCAGTCTCCGCCCATCTACAGTCCTCGGTTTAACAAATAGATCATGTGCGTCTGTTCAGTAACTTATCACAGACGACCTCAAAATGAAACAAGAATTCGAATAAATGTTGTGATGTCTCAAAAATATGAATAATTTTAAATATTGTTGTCTTTCTCATACTCTTTGATGATCTTACCTTGTGAAAGTGATAGTTTGGCGAAACCTTTAGAAAAAACGTAGGTAGATTTAAACTTGTTACGTAATTTTTTCTTGTCTATTTTATTGCATCAAAAAGGCGAGCAGAACAAAGACTGTCAGGATCCAAAAGCTTCATATCCCTTGATAACCAGACATGTCAAAGTTTGCTGGTTCCGCAATTGTACAGGGTCCAAATGTTGGTCGAATTGATCGGTGGCAAGAGTGGAGTCCAACTTCAATTGAGCCCAAGTGGTTACTTCTCTCTGGTGCTTCAGATCCCCCAAGGGCCATCGAAATTTCTGACAGAAGAACCAGGGATGAACCGGGAGTGAGAAGCGGCACATTTCTCTCTGGCGTTACTCATGATTTAGCCAACATGGAAGCTGCAGTTGGAGTTAATTTATTCAACACTGTGAAAGATCTTTATCTAGCCAAGTCCGCAGCCTCTGATCATATTCGGCGACTTTTTGATGCATGCAAACGTGAAGATGTCCAACCTATCCTTTACTACACTGGGCATGGTGAAATCGGGACTGGAAATTGGTGTTTTGCCGACGGGAAAATCAGTATTCAAGAAATTCTTGATATGCTTCCTTATGAAACTTACTACCCAATGATCTTCAGCGATGCTTGCTACAGTGGCCATTGGGCAAATTTCTGCCTTAGAAAGAGCTTTCCAGGTTTCCAATGCCTGGCAGCATGCCCAGAGTATTCTAAAGCTATTGATACCAAAGGTTTGTAAAGTCTTCAAGATAATTACTATAATTCTGTTTATCTTTGATAGACCTGCAGCAAAATGATCTCTTTGGTCACTCTTTTCCAGGCTGTTATAAACACAACAGGGCTTCATGTTTTCAAGAAGTTTACTCGCTATATATTTTTACCAACTTAGCCGAAAGTGAGTTTCCCACGGCATCCAAAGCGCTTCCATCTATGTACGGTATAGTCTTGACAGGTTAGACCATGCCGGGGGAAGGTAGGGTGGGAGCACGGGGGATGGAAAGGGGGGTTGAAGCCAACTTTTTCCAGTGATTTGTAAGATTTCAAAAATTCTCCAAATACTGTCAGAAACTTTGAATGGTGAGTTTAAAATTGTCTAAACCTGACTCTCTTCAGATTGTAATTCCGTCATTATGTAGCTGACCAAGAAATTTCTTGATCTGACGCAACAACCATCAGCTCTTCAGCAAGCACAAATAATTAAAATTTTGCAAACAAGGTCCAGTAATTGTGATATTTACCTTTAAAGAAGAGTGGTCAGAATGGCTCTCCTTATTTCAATTCGGCCTCGGGTTTGAAACTACTCGCCCGATTATTTCCTGAATTCAGTTAAGGTGGCTCAATAGGGTTATGCAAGATTACGAAGCGCGCGCCAGTGGCCTCAATCGAAAGTTAATATTCTCGTTCTTTTTGCTATTTTCCTAATCAAAGCTACTGAAACATAACAAACAAGGGCCAAAATTTGCTGTTCAACAGTCACCTCTGATATCAAGGCTTTTAGTCTCAAATTAAAACTACTCAAACATCGCCATTTTTTAACGTCTGTTTGGCTTTGATTTCAATTTTCTTCAATTTCCTTCGGTAAAATTTTCTGATATGCTCAAACCGGGTAGAGTCTAGCAAGAAGAAACTTTTAAAATCGAAAAAAGTAGGGGTTGTCAAGGTAGTTTTTTCGTTTTTAGCATTTTTGCGTTTTTTTGGCTGAGCGAAAACCTTGTCTTACAAATTTTTCTGATAAATTGAAAGCAAGGAAAGCTAATAAGGAATAACTTCTCTGCCAAATCTTAAGGAATTTCACCGAAGGAAATTCGAGAAATCTGATAAGGATTTTTCTATTTTTTCACCTCAATGGCAATAACGTCATCAGAATAGGAACTCGCCAAGATCGCTATGTGAGCATGCGCGAATTTTCGAACCACGCGGTTTTGTCGATGAGCGACTTGACAATGGCGGTCTCATCAAAATACACACAAGACCTTTCCATCCAAATCATTTTCTTTACGTTTTCTTTTAAATGGTTTCTCTGTTTCTACTTCTGGGCTGTAATTTGAGCTATATTGTTGACTTGTTTGCTGCTTTGCATGAGCTTGCGTCAGCTAGCGCGCGCACATTACTAAAGCTCGCATCATCGGTGCGCGCGCTCTTAAAACCCTATTGAGCCACCTTAATGGTTGCAAAAACAAAACTATCGATCGTGATTAGTTTTCCGCGCGCATTTTTGTCATGTAATCGGCACGTGAACACGTGGGTATCCAATTAAAGGTATCCAATTACAAAAAGTTGGAATTGGATACCTGTAATATGACAACGCCTACTAGCGATAAAAACTATGCCATTTTCAGAGCTCACTGGTATCGTGGAAACAAATACAATGTTACGCAGTTAACAGCTATTTGATTCTATTTACATACATACATACATACATGCATACATACATACATCACGTTTATTTCATCTCGGATTTTTAAAGAATAGCTAAGGATAGCTAATTTCTCCGAGAAAAAGGAAAATAAATAAATAAATAAATAAATAAATAAACAAATAAAACAATTGATGTTCGAAAGAAATTTTTGCATATTTTAGTTCTGTACTCATTCAGGGAAGTTTGTGACCTCAAGTCCTCTGTTAGTTTATTCCACATTTTTGCAGAGGTATATCTGAAGGAGTTAAGACCATAAGTGGTTGTATTGACGTATGGGATAACAAGTTTCCTTGATCCTCGTAGGTTGCGTTTAGTATTCCTCATTTGAAAAAGACCACGTATGTACTTCGACATCGTTTCAAACTGAATTTTCTTAAAAACTGTTCTCATCATGTCTTGGCAGCAAATACTATACAGATCACTAGAACTAACTTTGCCGCTCAGTAGCTCTTGGTAGTGCAGAGACTTCTCATCCAGAACAATCCTGAGCGCCCTTTTGTTAAGATGCTCTAATCTATTTATATTTCGAGTCCCGCGAAAGTGCCAAACTGCTGAGCAATTAATAATTTCACATCTGTCAGTACTATCTTTCGAAAACGGGAAATTACATTATTGTTGACCTTTGTGCAATTGTTTTTCACGTGGCTGTTGAACTGCAGATTCTTGTCAATGTTCACTCCTAAGAGGTCAACATCATCTTTTGCCGAAATGTTAGTCATTCAATGTAAAACTGAAGGTGTAGTTTGTATTCCCTAAAGTCATTGCTTTGTTGATGCAAACACGGTTCATTTTGAGTTAGAAAATTGCAGCCAAAGGGTCATATCGAGTGATGGCCACTCAAAATAGAGGAAAACACCGTATTTTCTGCATGCAAATGCCCCGCACCTTTCGAGCACGAGATATTCGTTTATCACTCGAACAAAATTTTTTCAATGTTATTGTTTTCTAGGATATAAATGGACAGGCCGCCACAGTATAGAGGCTTGTTCCTTCAGTGCTGAATAGACTTGCCTCGTCTCTGATGAAAATGTGGCTACAGCCCTGAAATATTCTTCTTATCATTTTCTGTAAATAAGCTATAAAATTATGAAAGCTGTGCAATCAGCATACCAGAAGTAAAACTTACAATGTAAGTCGGAAAAGCCTGAATGCTTTATCTAATTAATTTTTTTGAACGCTTCTTAGGCGAGGGTGGAGACTTGACTTTGTTCATGACCGGAAGGAAACCACGTCCTGACACGGAACCTATGTACAGTGGAGGGAACAGAGATGACTTTCCTATTACTCTTGGCTATGACTCAGTTGTGTACAAAGATTTGATTGGCAGCCACATTCAAAATTCTGAAAATATTGTGATCTGCCAAAGTTTTTACAATGGATACTTAAGTGGATGCTTTGCACCTTCGGAGAGGTACAGTCCCAGACCGAGCGTTTCCTGGAGGATTCTTTATGAATATGATTCCTTCCTTCAAGAGATCGAGAAAACTTGGAAATTGAGAAATGGAGAGTCTAAACAAATTTATTCACTTGCATTTGATGAGATAGCATTCGGGGCATTTTTTATGAAAAATTATGGCACGGATCAAACAATTGTAACGAACGTATTGGATATAGAGAAGGTTTATGAAGAGGGTTTTAGGCTCACTGCATGTGCTGCCCGGGGCTCAACCTTTTCTATTGTTATGACAAAGGACACGGATGAATACCATGGGAAAAATCAGAAATGGTTTACTCGTACTTCCTGGGAAGAGGTTGGAATCAAACTAGAGAAGCAGTATAAAAAGGGGAGAGCTGTAACGGGAATATGTTATTCCACTGGACAGGGAAGGTATTTTGTAGTCTTGACAGAGACACCACAGAAACAGAAGTATAAATGGTTTGACCATTCTGATACAACAATCAGAGACGACTGGATGGATGCGCAACATAAAGAGGGATACCATCCTACCATTATCTTCAAGGATCCAACTGATGAGACAATCTTAGTCGTGATGACTATGGATGAAAATAGATCGGGTTATTCTTGTAGATTTGATTATAAGGTGGCAGATTTGCTTTGGCCCAGGCGCAACAGTAGGTAGGGCGCTGGTCATTAAGACTGCAGCATGCGTTCCGGCCTATAAATTAAGGTCTTTTTACATTAAATTTCTTGTTATTAGCAGTTTTTAACAAAACTGTGCGTGGTGTGACTTTTTAGGAGTTTTCTCACATGACATGACAATTTCAATCAATTATCACGTGGCGTCACTCTTTTATACTCGTAAGGGTATGGGGTACCCCGCCTAGGGATGGGGGAACAAGTACACGAAAGAAAGATCTTCTCCGTCTGTCTCTTGCAAAGACCGCTAAATAACAGAGTTCTTCTCGCTTCAAAGGGGCTAAGGCGTGCAATGATTTACCCAATAACCTTGGGAGAGAAAAGTCGCTGTCAAAATTTAAGAAAGGTCATAAGCTGCACCCATGTAGCCAAACCTACTGGTATCAGGGGTCGAACATGTGATTACTATTATACTACTCGTAACAGGACCAAGTGGAATACAATTCGGTCTGTAATCAAGTGATTATCAAAATCGAAACGAGAGTCCGATTTGTCTATTCATGAGTATGCTTACGAACAGAGAATTGGAAGACGCGATGTCTTGCTATCAAGTAGCCATAACCATTACAATTTCCCAAAAGGCAAAAGGTTTTGTTTACACAGTCCGACTACAACTTTCTAGATTAGTTAGTGCAAAAAACAGCCGTTTACGCACCAAACACGTTTGAGGAAGTTGTCATTGTTATGATTACTGGTAATAGTGGTAAGACTGAGTGGTTTTTTAATTTTTTTTAATTTTTTAAAAAGTTAAACCAGTGAGCAGCACTTCTGCGAAATGCTTGAGTTGTAAAACTGTTTTATTTCTCCTACGCGTTTTATGTTACTAACGCACACTTCATCAGTTTTGGTTTAACTTTTTAAAAATTGTTAGAAAAGTTTGCTTTGTAATAATACGAGTGGTTGACAAAATTGGACGACCGCGCAGCGGCTATGATTACAAACTGAATTGGACGACACGTCGGAATTCTAATTACCAATTAATCATAAAAATTACAATTCCCGAGAAAAGAAGAATAGCTAAGTTATGAAAGACAGAAAAAATTTGCATTGTAACTCAAAGTTGTGATTGGTTGATTAAACTACAACTTTGAATGTGATTGGCTTATTGAACAGGCCTAGTTATTCAAAGGCTATCCACCGGATAAATCACCATCCACACTATCCCTCGGATTTTTATCCGTTGGATAGCGTTGTCCACCTTTCGAAAATCCCAGGCCAGTCCGATAACAAAGTGTCCAAACGAAGAAGCTTACAACTTTCTCAGAAGCCAACAACGAAGCAGGCGGTCAAGGAAACAACTTTTCCGGATAAACTGTCCGATAATTAACCTTTGGAATAAGCTAAGCAAACATTCTTGAGGCGAAACTTCTTTCCTAAGAGGCATCAAAGATTTCATCGTGTGTCCAAGGCAAGATAACCGAAGAAGAAAACAAAGTACGTTAAATATAAATGTTTTCTTCGAGTTGACAGAGTTTCTAGGAGAAGTTGGCTAAACCAGAAAAATCACAAACATACATGTGTGCATTAGGATAAACTGTTCTGTAGTTTCTACGTCAGTGTTGTTTGAACAGACAAAACTGAGTACGAACACAAGTTCATTGCCGTGGAGTTCATCCAGATAATAAAAGTCGCTTGTATTTAACCGTGTAATTTCCACTACACCAGTAAAGCCAGCACAGTCAGCAAACCCAGGCACTGTTTGCAGGAGGCAACATCTGTGTCATTAATATTCAACTGCTGGTTGTCCCTTATTTAAGAAAATCCAAGAGATCGACAAAAAGCTCCGAAGCCGACATTTTCGTGAGTCTAGAGAAGATTTGTAAACAATTTCAGTGAAGCGTGAAGCGACCTTTTGTCACTCGCTAAGTTTTTGAGGGCTTTAACATATCTTTAAGACCAGGGGACTGTAAATATCAAGAATTAATTTCCAAAACTGAAATTACGGATTTCTTCATATTTTGCCAGGAGAAACCCTTTGGTAAACTATTTTCGAAAATAAGACTAAAACTTGCCTGGGAGTTTTTGATTTTGAGAAATCCAACAAAAAGTAGATTTGCGGTTTTCGTGCTGCGGCCGCCATAAATTCAGCCGAAAACTTGGACATATTCACATCACTCTCAGAGAAAGACGGCTTGGTCAATCAAAATGATCTTTTACATGTATGTTTGGTATCATAACTACAACAGAAAGATGCAAAAATATTGCCAAGAACTGCATTTTCACTCCAGGTTAGAAGCGCCCGAAGATTCCTAGTTTTTACACTTTGAAAAAAACCTGAATATAAGACATTTTTGAAGGCAATTCCCGTACCTTGGTACATAGAAACTGCAAGTGAAAAATACATTTTTGCAAAGCCCTATTATTGCTTTACAACATATAAAAAATTCGGCTTGGGCAATTGAAAAGCTGTATAGAAAAACATGTGTAAGAAAAGGCTTTTTACGCGTAATTTACACTACAATTGCGAGCGTCACGCAAGCACAATTTTAACCCGGCTTGTTAATAGACGAAATTCAAGGCTCAAAAAATCACTCTGGTACATGGTTTCACCCTACGAGACTACGCTCCAGGGAAGATAAAAAATTTCAACTACACATCGTCCGAAAAAAAGGCGAATTCTGAATATATTCTCAAAACAGGTCACGAGTACTATGGGCGACCCTTTGATCTTCCATGACATTCGAAATCAAAACACGGCAGGGCTTAACTTGACTTTCATTCATCGGAATACACGTGTTTTTGCTTTCGTTTCCTATGCTAACATATCCTAATGAAGAAGAAGTTGGGCTTTTGGATTTTGAGGCATCCATCGGCG
>JAHPZR010010669.1:75000-77500 GCA_019787425.1 Platygyra sinensis | reverse complement strand
GGTGCTTCTAAGGTAAGTTTTCAGTCTTCGTAAGGCAGAAAAGTCGGGAAAATATTCTTCCCCCAAGCGCTATAATAGACCCTTCTCCAAAATGGCGGGCGAAAATTCAAATAAGTTAATATTAGCTGGAATTAAAAACGCATAACAACACTAAAAAGGACACCTTTACTTTAGTAACCCTGCAAAGTTTCAGCATTTCAGGTGTGATATCAGCTGAGAAAATGTATGTTGAAAATTGAAAATTTTACGGACAGGTCAGGCACGAAATGCTATTCCTAGAATTTTTGCTTTTTTTGATATACCTAACCTACCAATACAGGAGCGCGCTCTTTATCAACGATTACTACCAGTAGAGCGGTGATAATGAGTTTAGAGAGGCAGGTCAAGGCGTGAACACGTTATGATGTTTAACAGGACGTAAAACGGTAAGCCTCATCAAAAAGGTAAAAAAGAAGCATGATAGTAATTAGTTCAAAAGAACAACAAGAACAACATGTTTACAACGCCTAACCACCTGCAGGCAAATATAATTTCTTGTTTTATTTCTAAAAAAAAGTTTCAAATTTCTAAGTCATGGAGTTCAGGAATAATATGCATTTGTGGACCATATGAATTTCAACCGAGAATGTTCTCTATACTTTTAATGATATTGCTATGCTTCACACCAATGGAAATTAACTGAGCTACAGTCGAACCTCTATTAAGCGGCCAACTTTATTTGGCGGTCGGCGGCCAAAGTCCCGGAAAAATTGTCAACTATAAACTGTAATATTCAACGGCTACCTCTACTAAGCGACCGCGGTCAGCTTTTTGCCGTTCCAAGGGTGATTTTGCTTTGTTTTATCCCTATATTATTAAAGTGCCCCTGTGATAAAAAAAATCACTTCCTTTTTTCTTGAAATTCTGAAAGTGTGTCTGCTTAACACTTGACTGGCAAAATTTTGACCTTTCATTTTTATCTGAAGGCTGTTTACTTTAAGTGTAAGTTTTGGACTTCACGATCCGCCATTACTCACGTTCAAACCTGACCGATTTGACCTCAGAGGGTTGGATCCGGGAAAAGTGATGTCATAGGCTCACCAGCTTAAAATTTCAGCGTGTGAACGCAGCTTATTATGTATGCAAAGTGCGAGTTTAAAAGTGTGAAAGCCCAATTGCAAAACTCCCGTGCTGCATATTAATTCTGCAGCGTACACACGCATTGCATTCTTAAACTAGTGCCGCCTTTGACGTCATTTTCTCCTCGATCCTGCTCTCTCAAGAACTTAAATTTAGTAATGGCGGATCATTAAATAGGAAAGTTCCAGTTAAAATAAACAGGTGCCTTTTTTAAATGAAGGATTAAAACTTGGGTCACTTAGTGTTTAGTTTACATAGTTTTGAAATCCAAAGAAAAAAAATAATTTATTTTTCGTCACAGGGGCACTTTAAACGGCCACGAAGATTCGAAGTTGCACGTTTTTAGCCAGAAGAAGGTAACACCATTATTCGTAGTCAAGCTGCGAGTCAGACGCAACTGTTTAATTTTACTGATCTAAATGTATTTCAAGTTCACAAAAAATCAACATCAACTTATCCAATGCTAGCTTTCAAACTATAATGACAAACCGTCTATCATTAAAAAAGCGATTTTTAAATGTTATACATCAAAAATTATGATTAAAAATTATCTATAATTATTTAAAAAATAAAGAAGCCTAAGCCGTGTATTACACTGTGATAAAACACGACAGGCATTTGAGAACACGAAGGAAATGTAGATACATTTCTCGAGTGTTCTCAAATGACTGGAGTGTTTTATCACAGTTTATTATATGGCTGGTGTTTGTAGCCAATATAACGCGCGCTCTGATTGGCTAAGTGCAGCTTCACGCCAGGGCATTATTCTCCCGTAATGCCCACGGGCCGATTACGGATTATGCAAATTAGGAAAGGAAAAAACTGAAACACGAAAGGTTATCCAAAGCAGACCACATTTGCTTTATTTACATTGAAAATCGTTGTGGTACAAGACGATGAGTGACGATTAACATTCAGAGAGTTAATTATATTACTATTTTAAGGAAAAAATGAAGTTACATCGGCAAATTACGAACGAGTTTATCTGGTCAGGAAGAAATTGAAATAATCAAAACCACGAAAGGAAAGGAAAACTGCCAGTGAAATGAAAACATTTAAGCGATATTTGTCGTCAATAAACAAAAGAAGCATAGTATAAGTTTTGGACCTACCGGCAGCTGTTCTTGACCACTTATTGGCAAAGTTTTTAAGATATCGGAAAACGGATGGCGACGATTATGAACCTGATACCCTGTTGGGTTTGCAGCGAAGTAAACAGAGGTTCTTTTCCGAAGGCAGGGCTCTTTACACTGTCCTTTCACCATTCAAAAAGCAATTGGTGACTCCAAAGCAATACAGCAGTTAACATCAACAAATCAAGCCAGTTTAAACATCTTCAAGGACCATCAGATTTAAACAGCCAAGCGGTTTTTTTTTTCCA
>JAHPZR010010669.1:62500-67500 GCA_019787425.1 Platygyra sinensis | reverse complement strand
AGTTGATTTGTAATTTGTGTCAAGAACATTCCCAAACGAAAGGAGAGAAAATCTACAGTGTCCTGAGATTTTTAAAACATATATAGGCCGATTGTAAGTATGTACAAGTTATGCTGGCTATATCAATATCCTGGCTCTGAAGCTTTCAGGACAAACTTCTATATTCGGTGGTGTTTTCTTTGTATCCAAGTCTCTTTGGGGAATTGAGGAACAAACTGAACTTCACAGATTGCAATTTTGTCCTGAAAGCCATGGGGCCTATTCAGATAACTTACCGGTTATCGGCAAAGCGCAAGTTGACAATCAAGTCAATTTTGTCGCACAATCATGTTTCGTCTTACCGACTCTCTCTACTTGTCTCCATCCGATTCTTGTTGTATCAGTTGAGGGAATTTGTTACAAAGGGGCATGTGTAATTTTGAATTGTGCTTTAGTGGAGAATAATTGATCACTGCTTGTTACAAGACCGGAAAAATTGTACACTGATGATAAGCCAACCGACGGGGAAATGTACAAAATTCTTCGCTTAATACCCTGTATGACCAAAAAACACTAATTTCATCTCAAGCCAACCTTTTGTTTGAGCTTAATTTTAAAGAAGCCTTAAAATTCGCAATAAAAAAGGGAAATCACTGCTTTTTGTAACAGAAAGCGTAACGTACTGAAAGTCTATTTGAGCCATTTTTCCTGTCTCAGATTACAAAGTATGAGGAAATGAATTATAGCGGTTCACACGCATATTTTAAGTTTTGAGAACAAACTTATGAGCCGCCGTGAGGACTTTGGAGTGTCGAATTAACTAATCTTTTTTCAGTGCGGGTACCGTACGTAGGAAGCTTCTCTAAACACAACGGTGGTGAATAGAAAGGTGGGTTTATTTCAAAATAAGGTGTTTCTCAGTTTCTGACAAAAGCGAAATCGTTAACTGTTCTTTGCATTGCAATAGTGATTAATACTAGGCTTTTGTACATTATGCTAGCATTTTTTCAAGCATTTTAGTGAGGCAAAAGCATTGAGCATTATTCGAGCATTTTAGTGGCATTTTCCCGGAAAGTTAATATTTTTCCACAAAATATAGAATTTTACACTACTTGCGATATTTGAAAATTCTTTCGAAGAGCACTTTTGAAGGCTTGAGAAAAATAATTTGTATTTAAATCCTTTATCATTCGCATTCATGCCATCACGTATACTAATGGCAAAACATTTCAATTCCCCTCAAAAATGGTATGGTCTCGTCTGAATAATTACCTTCATCACTGAAACTCTTATTTTATTTTTAACATATGTTGACTCTCTTGGTTATTTGGTCATGTCGTTAATACAGTTGCAGTCACTTCAGAACGTAGGCTGATTATATATTAAACGCTTTACTCGCACATTTTTAAACCCAAGTTGTAGGCATGGATGGGAGATTCACTCGAACTTTCCTTCGCTCCTTCTTTTGATCGTTTCTTCGATCATTCCTTTTATAGTCCTTTGCTCCTTCGCTTCCTGTTTGACTTTCACTCTGAGACAGCAATCGAGACATTTTGTCACCTTGCGCCCCGAACACGAGACGGTGCAAAGCATGTTTGGCGCATGAGGAAGTACAACCTCGTTCCTATACTGTCTCCAGGTAGAAAGAATATCCTGGGTACGGGGCTGGATATAGTGAACGGGTTATTCTCAATTTAAGTGCGTTGGCTCTTGGGCTGGCGTTACATATCTTCGCTGAGGGTTGTACAGGGGGGTCTCTGGCACGGTTCACAAACCAAAAAATTGCGAATCACGGAATTTCATTTTCCTGAATCACGACAATAAGGTACTCTGTAATGTACTCTTTGTAATAGTTTGCCCTTACACCAGAAAGAGTGTTTGAAGAAAGCAAAATCGTTAAAGGCTAAGCCCAAGGCTCCATATTGCAAATCGCATACCTAAATCACTCTCGACGGACGGCTCTAATTGTTCGGATGACTCGCCTATCAAAATCACGTAGAATAGAGAGGTGAAATCACGAATACCTTCAAGTCACGGATCACGAAGAATAATTTCTTAGTCACGTTTCACGAAAAATAAAATCAGCTAATCACGCATCAGGAGAATTCCCGTGTAAGACCTTCTTCGCCACACACTGCTAACGAGTCCCAAGACGGTTGTGATCTTGTTGCGATCTTGCTTTATCAGTTCTGGTGATGTTGGTGTCTTTCACGCTGTATCAGCCTCGACTGAAGTCTATTGCTCGTCGTATTTTTTGGCGGACCAGATCTCTTGTAGATCTTACTTTGGCAGCGTTTATCGTATTCAGTCCCTTGCAGTTTCTCGTTATTCGACACTGGGGGGCATTCGATTCGTGTTTTGATTGAAAAGCGCATTAGTGACGGTGGAAAATTGCGTCCTCTGTGGTTGGCCAAAGTTTCCTAGGCTACAGCGACATTCTTAAAAGGAATAAAACTAATTAGACTACTAATTACAAACACAGGATTTTTCTGGATTCTTATTGCTAGATTCGTACATTGAGCAATGATTCTGAATTTCAAATTCATCGACCGCCGAAGAAGAACCAGAGATACGGTTCGAAAATTCTGTCCAATGCTCTTTGCAAACATTACCAAAAAGCATGAACTAGAGACAACTCCAACATGAGCATTTGCCGAGAAAATTCTCCCGGCAGTTCCATCTACTTGCTAGTTTATGGCACCTTCCTGGTTTATTAGCTTTATTTAAAAATTCGATTTTCTTAAAAATCTTGGCGTTTTATTGAGATTTTTAACATTTTTATTTTGTGAGCATTTGATAAAATAACTGACTTCAATCAAATAAAAGGAAAACCCGATTTTTTTGTGCCCTTGAAGGTGGGAAGTATCTTTAATGAGGGAACGCTGAAGCGTAGCATAGACGGCTCGGCTCCGTCTAAGAAATTCACTTTTTGAATCTTTCATAGGGAATCAAGAAAGAGAAAAAACATGTCTCGTCATCTTGCTGGATCTGCAATTGGCCAGGGACCCAATGTTGGTCGAATTGACAAGTTGTCAGAGTTGAACCAAACCAAGTCCAAGCGCTTATGGTTACTTCTCTCAGGTGCATCAAATCCTCCATTCGGCATTAAAAGAAGGACCAGGGATTGTCCTGGAGCCAGAGCCGGTACGTTTCTTTCCGGTGTTGCTGAAGATTTAGCCAACATGGAAGCTGCAGTTAAAGCCGAGTTGTTCAACACCGTTAGGGATTTTTATCTAACCCGGTCCTCAGCGTTAGATCACATCAGGAGATTTTTCGAGATATGCAGACGTAACCGGGCGAAACCAATGTTGTACTACACCGGGCATGGAGAAAAAGGGACTGGAAACTGGTGCTTTGAAGATGGAAAAATCAGTATCGAAACAATTCTTGATATTCTTCCTAAAGGAACTTACTACCCAATGATCTTCAGTGATACTTGCTACAGTGGCCACTGGGCAAATTTCTGCCTTAAAAAGGACATTGATGGTTTCCACTGCCTGGCGGCATGTCCGGAGTATTCTAAAGCTTTTGACGGAGGTTTGTAACTTGGCTCGTTCGAGCATGCGCGTGCGGGATACGCGCTAGCAATCAATCAAAGAGTATTCTATACCATCAATCAAAGAGTATTCTATACCAGTGTCTATATATAAAGCACCATTTGACAAGTCTGGTTTTAATACTCTACATTGAAATTGATTCATGTGGGGCAAAAAATTGCGATTAATGTTTTTATCATTACCCTAGGCTCTATTTTCTCTCTACCGGGTGGGGAACGGAAAGGGTAAAAATGTGGTCACTAGGAAGGCCTTATACTTTAAAATAAATAAAAAACATGATCGCGGTTTTACTTTGGGGAACCTAGCAAATAGTTCACACCCAAGAGTATCAGTAGTTTGTATGGTGTGATCGTCCGGGTGAGGGTAGTTCTGAAATGACTGACTGTTGCTGGTGACTAACGTTCCCACAGCCAGAGCGAAAGTCATCTTCAGAGTCAAGTGAATAGTGTTTGTCAGTCGATGATGCTATAAGTCTGGTCCGTTGAAAGCGATTGGTCAGTTAAGCCATGATGGTATTGGCTGAAGGACTCGAGTAAAGTTTGTCATCAGTCATTGGTCGGTTTGAGGTCCGTCTATTGTTTGTCGGTCTGTTAGACGTCCGTTTGTTGGTTTCCTTTACGTCCTGGATAAGCCGTTTGTAAGGGGCCGCAGTTAAGAGGCGTTTGTTCTAGGCCCGGCATAGTCAATCGAACGTTCGGAAATCGAACTCAATCGAACCCAATCGAACTCAATCCGTGGATTGAGTTTGATTGAGTTCGGCAATCGAACCAAATCAAACACCGAACTTTGTGTGAGTTCGATTTCCGAACCAGTCGAACTCAATCGAACAAATCGCACCGAACCGAACTAGATCCATCAGATTGTGTTCGATTGGGTTCGGCAGCCGAACTCAAAACATGATCCAATGGATTGCGTCCAACTGTTCGGAATATAAATTCTTTTGAACAAATATTATGCTAATATGTGGTCTCGAAAACACGAAAAATATGATTTATACTGAAGTAACTCGACCTTAAAACACTTGTTGTTGATTTTAAACACGTTATACAAAAAATCAAGAGTTCAGAAGTCAAAACGTTCGATTTAGTTCGATTGTCCGATTATTTTTGTGTGAGTTTGATTTGGTTCGATTGCCGAACTCAATCGAACTCAATCCATGAATTAAGTTCGATTTAGTCCGATTGAATTACAGTTCGATTGGGTTCGATTGACTATGCTGGGTCTAGGTTAGTGTACCAGCTTTCTAGAGTCAGTGGCTGAGAATAGTTTGTGCGGTAGGTTAAGCATTGAGCAGAGTCCCAGTCAATGTTGTGGTTTGTCAGTTGATAATGTACGGAAAGTGATTGTTGGCATAACCACTTTTCGTGGCTCGTTTATGTTCAGTCAGTTCCGTGTTTAGGTTTCTGCTAGTCTCAACAATGTAGGAAGTCTGATGGCAAGCTTTACACGAGTCTTTCAGCCAAT
>JAHPZR010010669.1:55000-57500 GCA_019787425.1 Platygyra sinensis | reverse complement strand
TAAAGTTTTAACCCTACCACGACGTGTAAATGCACTTTTTCATTTTATTATAGAATCATTATTCAAGGCAATAATTTATTGTGGGGACAAATAATTTTATAGAATATTTACAAAGATACCAAATTCTAATATTTATATTTTATACTATAAATTTTATATGTTGAAAAGTTCAATATTGAAAATGTTTATGGATAATTAAATGTATTTATGATATTTATTATAATACAGGGTACATTGTATGTTGTAGGTAGACTCGCTGCCAATGAAAACCATACTTTGTGGTTCTTAATTTTTGTTAAAAGTGCCGATGGCAGTGTTAGTGTTGCTGCAGTTTGTGGTTGACAGTTTTAAAGTTTTAACACTTACTACTACGTGTGAATGCACTATTTCATTGATAGAATTCTTGTTCAAGGTATGGGCTCCTGTTCAAGGAGATAAGACTTGTCCTCTATTTTTATTCTGAGCATAAAGAATTTTATAGCATATAATATTCACAAAGATGCCAAATTCTAATATTAATTCATCACAAATTTTATTTTATTATTTCCATTGTAATACAGTATACAGTGTATGTTGTAGCATAACGAGCCGGACGTTCTTAGCAACCAAAAAACAGACCTGGGATCCCGTGGAGATGAAGAACTTTCAGTACGACATCTCCACGGGATATCCAGTGGCTTGTGACATTATATTCCAGTGTAATCACTGGCGGTGATCGTTTGTGTTCCAAAACGCGTCATGTGTACAGACACTATTTGACTTTGAAATCAGTTTATGTTATGCAGTCAGAAATTCTCTAAAATTATTGCAACGAGATTTTCAAAAACCTCTCAAGAGGTTACGCTCACGATTACTATGCGCGATAGAAATCACGAGCTCCTAATTTAATTGTTTTCAAGTAATGCGAAGCGATTGAACAACTACACGACGGAAAAATCACTATCACGGGTTTGTTACTTATCCAGAAGCACTCAGCGACTGCCCTGCATGGACTTCAGCCTGGGTGAACCAGAACCCACCACAGCATGTTCCTATAATGCCACGCACGACGGCAAAAAACTTTGACGGTTTTATTGCATATCCCAAAGCATTCAGCAACTCCATTGCATAGACTTCAGCCTGAACCAGAAAGGATATGTATCTGTTACATATCTCGAACCTGAAAGGATATGTAACATATTCCTTTAATGTACGTCACGTGCGTCGGAAAAATAACTTTGACGATTTTGTTACATCATCAGCAACGATGCATGGACTTCAGCCTGGGTGAACCAGAAAATATCCTCTAACCCTCGGCAACGTCAAAATACCACGTGGGCGTTTGCGTGGGCAAACCAGAGAGTATTTGTAATATGTACCTTTATGCTGATTTTCTATGTATCCGAAACTGTCTTTCAGAAAACTAGTGTACGATGGACTCAGTATAGACAGTATAGGGTCTAACTCACGAATGAAAATAGTGATTTTTAGAAGCTATCTAGTCCCCATACAGTCTAAAGGCATGACAATCCATGTAAGTTATGATATAAATAAAAGATTAATCTGATGACATAACTTGGTACCTTCGTCTTGTTGTCTTGATTCGATGCTCAACGAGGTTGGTCACGCCTAACGCTAGCTGAAGACACTTTCTGGTTCTCTCTGTCGTTCTCAGGTGATTGAATTCATGTACAAGCCCAGCCAATCGCGGTTGTCGGTTTTGCTTGGTTTTCAACAACTGTTTAATAGTTTGAGCAACAACAAATCCAAACGTATATCAAGGGGAAGCTTTTTTGTTGCTCTTCCCGCGAAAAGAAAACCAGAGTGCCTTCTTTAACTCCGCGAGGAAAATTCGACTGAAAACTGGCTCAATTTCGCACAAATGTGTCAGCAGAAACACCATATCTTCTAATTCGGGAGGCAAATCTCGTTTTGTGCCCATTTTCAATGACCGATGACGGGTTCATTCGTATGTAAGCGAACAATATTCCCGCGTTGTGAAAATTTATTATAAAAAAATCAATAAAGTTCTTTTATTGAAGGCAATTATTGCAAACCACAATAGAACCGCAAAATTCTTGCGACGACAGCAACCTAACAGACAAATGACGTCACGCCATGGCAACCGGACCCGGCAAATTTCATATATTAAACTAGTAATAGTTCTCACTAAATCTGCCCCCGCTTCTATTTTATCCCTAAAGGGTATAAATTTCACAGCGTATAAGGACACTATTATTTATTGTATGAACTGAAATTTTAAATTTTTTTGAACTATATCACTCATACTGTTCAAGTAACTTAGGCATCTTATCATAAATATGATCCAAGGAATCAACTAACTATAACTGACTAAACTAACACATTCTGTTAACTCATTCTATCACATGCCATTAAAAACTGGATCATTGGATAATGCAATTCTTTTCATTGGCTAAGCTATCATGGTATATGAGCCATTATACCATGATCTACAAAAATGGCTAGCGTATGCGTGATTTTTTGGGCCTTTTTGTTTTTA
>JAHPZR010010669.1:0-47500 GCA_019787425.1 Platygyra sinensis | reverse complement strand
TTTTTTGCGCAGAAGGTCACGTGTGATTGATAACTGCTGAAACGTAAAACGATTTTGAAGGAGCATTTAAACATCCAACACTGAAGTCAAAACAGTGTGATTTCAGCATTCCTAGATATAATACAGTAGTATATGGTCAACATTCCTTGCGCTGCGTTGGACCAAAATTATGTGGAAAACGCCTAAAAATATCGGATCTCCAAATGACTTTGAACAACTTTAAAAGCACTATTACAAATTTTGATGATAGCTCTCTGTTGGATGACCGATGTATGCGTTTTTCTTGCTCTTCATCTACGTAGTTAAATAATATTATGACAGTATTTATGAACAAATTAGTTTTTTTTATTTAACTTTAACTTTTTTTTCTTAATTTTACTAAATCTTAGTTGAAACGATTTTACCTTATATTTTAGTCTCCCCAGTTAGTGGTCATAAGTAGAGCACTTGTGCTCAGCTTTTAAGAACCGAGACTTTAAAGGGGCTCAGTCACGTTTGAAAAGCTTAGCTAAACTTTTCAAATTCGTTGTTTGCAATCCGTGTAAATCTTCTCCATCCTTAGCCATCCTGGTTCCTTTATGGTTTATTATTATCTTTATAAAATGTTATTTTTAGGTTTCCTTAAATTTAACGGTTATTTTTTCGATGTTCAAAATAACTCAAGATGCCGTGACTGAGCCCCTTTAAGTTGTCGTTCGTTCATTCATTCATTCATTAGCACCCACTTAAAAAGAAGAAAAAACAAAGACGCTAAAAGCTGTCATTGTTCTTAATTTTGTTCCTGCTTCTGTTTTGATCTTTATTGTAAAACACTTATTGTTTGTTAATCTAAAAATATCCACTGTTGTGAGAATGTGCGCGCACAGTCAGTTGTAGCAATGACATTAATCTGATCAATAAAACGGTAATAACATTTTACTAAGAGACGTGATTGTTTCTCTGCAAGTTGGAAATGCAAATTTATCTCAATGAATTTGACCCCAAGATCACATTTAAAAGACGTTTGAACTAGGAGCAGCGAAACGATCAGACATGTTCCTTGTTTGATCCATTAGTCTTGGGTTTGGCTTCCTGCGACGTCTCTTTCAAGTAGTTAAATTCTGGAGATTCATCACGGTCAAAATTCCGCTAGATCCCCAAAGCAAAGACACAAAACATTCCATGGAAGGCAATTATGGTTTACCAGTTGAAACGGACATTTAAAGTTATACTACTATCAGGCTGAAGTCATGAGTACGAACGACAAAGGTGGGACAATTCTGTTCATTGTTTTCCTCAGGGAACAGGGACTAAAACAGTTGGATTTGACACATGATACAGTCAACTCTCTCTAAGACGGACACTATCGGGACCGGCCTCAGCTGTCCGTCTTAGGGAGGTGTCCGGCTTATAGAGAGTCCACGTACCATGGCCCCAGGAATTTTAAAATAATAATGCTTAACCTGTGCATAGTGATTTACTTGAACGAAACCTACAATCCGGCGGTCCCGGGTTCGAGTCCCGCTCTGACCACTACCTGGATTTGTTTCTCGGTAGCCCCGGATTCAAATCCTCGGCCACGCTTGTAAAAAAGCCAACTTGTTTGCCTCCGACCAGTTGGGATTCTTAACAATGTTATGTTTGGTTTGAATTATTTGTTTCAGTTGTTTGGTCAGCACCACTAGCACTTGTGCTATAAACACTGCCGAGGGTAAATAAAGGTCTTATCATTAGCATTAGCATTAGCATTAGCATTAGCATTAGCATTAGCATTAGCCTTAGCATTAGCCTTAGCATTAGCCTTAGCATTAGCCTTAGCATTAGCCTTAGCATTAGCCTTAGCATTAGCCTTAGCATTAGCCTTAGCATTAGCCTTAGCATTAGCCTTAGCATTAGCCTTAGCATTAGCCTTAGCATTAGCCTTAGCATTAGCCTTAGCATTAGCCTTAGCATTAGCCTTAGCATTAGCCTTAGCATTAGC
Source organism: Platygyra sinensis (assembly GCA_019787425.1). Classification (NCBI taxonomy): domain Eukaryota; kingdom Metazoa; phylum Cnidaria; class Anthozoa; order Scleractinia; family Merulinidae; genus Platygyra; species Platygyra sinensis. The sequence goes on along the minus strand of JAHPZR010010669.1, from coordinate 45,540 downwards.
CTTAGCATTAGCCTTAGCATTAGCCTTAGCATTAGCCTTAGCATTAGCCTTAGCATTAGCCTTAGCATTAGCCTTAGCATTAGCCTTAGCATTAGCCTTAGCATTAGCCTTAGCATTAGCCTTAGCATTAGCCTTAGCATTAGCCTTAGCATTAGCCTTAGCATTAGCCTTAGCATTAGCCTTAGCATTAGCCTTAGCATTAGCCTTAGCATTAGCCTTAGCATTAGCCTTAGCATTAGCCTTAGCATTAGCCTTAGCATTAGCCTTAGCATTAGCCTTAGCATTAGCCTTAGCATTAGCCTTAGCATTAGCCTTAGCATTAGCCTTAGCATTAGCCTTAGCATTAGCCTTAGCATTAGCCTTAGCATTAGCCTTAGCATTAGCCTTAGCATTAGCCTTAGCATTAGCCTTAGCATTAGCCTTAGCATTAGCCTTAGCATTAGCCTTAGCATTACCCTTAGCATTACCCTTAGCATTACCCTTAGCATTACCCTTAGCATTACCCTTAGCATTACCCTTAGCATTACCCTTAGCATTACCCTTAGCATTAGCCTTAGCATTAGCCTTAGCATTACCCTTAGCATTACCCTTAAGCTTAGCATTACCCTTAGCATTACCCTTAGCATTACCCTTAGCATTACCCTTAGCATTACCCTTAGCATTAGCCTTAGCATTACCCTTAGCATTACCCTTAGCATTAGCCTTAGCATTAGCCTTAGCATTAGCCTTAGCATTAGCCTTAGCATTAGCCTTAGCATTAGCCTTAGCATTAGCCTTAGCATTAGCCTTAGCATTACCCTTAGCTTTACCCTTAGCATTACCCTTAGCATTACCCTTAAGCTTAGCATTACCCTTAGCATTACCCTTAGCATTACCCTTAGCATTACCCTTAGCATTACCCTTAGCATTACCCTTAGCATTACCCGTACCCGTACCCGTACCCGTACCCGTACCCGTACCCGTACCCGTACCCTTACCCTTACCCTTACCCTTACCCTTACCCCTTACCCCTTACCCCTTACCCTAACCCTTACCCTTACCCTTACCCTTACCCTTACCCCTTACCCCTTACCCCTTACCCCTTACCCCTTACCCCTTACCCTTACCCTTACCCTTACCCTATCATTATGATTATTATTACAAACTGGAACAAAACGAACATATTTATAAAATTGAATCTCTTGTCGTACTACAATCAAACAGGTTAATCATTATCATTATTATTACAAACTGGAACAAAACGAACATATTTATAAAATTGAATCTCTTGTCGTACTACAATCAAACAGGTTAACTAGAGTCCAAACAGTGAACAGTACATTCTGCAAACGGGAACATAACCATCTTATGACTCAGAACTGTTTTTTGCTGCACTAAGTCTAAAAAGATATAATTTTTTCTGAAATCGAGGTGGCTGTTGTGGTCTGTAAGTGCCTTGCCAGTATTCATTTAAGGGAACTCGCTAGCTCTGAAATGGCTAAGTGAACACATTGCAAAAGAAAGAAATAGTCGAGAACGCTTTGGCAAGGAATCAAGAAAGAAAAACCGGCAGAAAAAGGAACCAGCAGGGAATAACAGCGGGAAGTCTGTATTTCAGCTAAGAAAGCAAGAAAATAACTGTTTAAGATTTCGTTACAATTAGGTTGTCACCTCCGAGTTATTGTTTGAATGGGACAAAATGATGACTGATTTAATTTTAACTTGTTATGTATGTATTCCGCTAAACGCCTGATGTTAAAAAGAGTCACGCACTTGGTAATTTAAGAATGTTTCTTCCCTAAATCGTAATTTCTTGACTCTATCCACTGCATGGTTTTGATTTTGTTTATTGCGTGACAACGCACACGCTCTATAAATTTCGGGAAACGGCCTACAGTCAACTCGAGACGGACACCTGGTGCTGGTCCCAGCCGTTTCTCAGTCATTTTACTATAACCGAACTTTCTATAAGACGGACAACGGACACTTTGAAATGATCAACGGACACGTGAGGTGCTGAATGTGACCGGAAATTGTGATGTTATAGACGATAAATAAAGAAGACCGTTGTTCAGGTTTAAAGTGTGTGTGTTGTCCCAAGGTTGAGATATTCGTCGAAATGTTCCGTGAAAAATTATAGAGCCTAGTATGGAGGTGCAATGTTGGAGGACCTCCTTGGTCGACAGACGCGATCTTAGCTTTGTCACGCACCGCCACAACTTCGAAATATCAAAATTCGCTGGTTTCCAAACGAAGGACGCTACTGAGCTGGAACGCTGTAAACAGATATAAATTTATTATCTCTTATGCCTGATGAGGATAATACCTTTAGTGGCTCTTTAGTTTTGGATTTGAAAATTTGATGACTTCACGTGCACACACTATTCAGCGAAGCACTTCCGGGAGGGGAATACTAGACCCAAGTCCGGATGTAGGCGTACCGCCAAGAGTAACAAATCTTGACCCTGTTTAGGACAGAGAAAAACTATAAAATATCTACTATTCTAGGACCCTGTACACTGACAACCCTGAAGAGTACCCTTCTGATTAGGCACAACTCATCTTTTTTTTTTTTTTTTTCCGTGAATGCATTTTTATTTACAGGACAAAACACTTACACTACTTACAATACTAATATTATACTTCTGTCCTGATTTAGCAAAAGATAGCCTGGGAAAGTCAAATGCACTCCAGGCCATTTTCCCCCACCCTGCCCTCCCCCTGTAGGGACTGGAGGCCCCCCCCACCTAACCCAAGGTACTCCTCCCGTCGACGGTCAAAGTTAAGCTAACAGGAGGCAGCCGGCTTCTAAGGCCAGCTGCCAATAAGCAAAGTCAAGAACCAGTACTGACCCTTAAGGCAGAGCAAAAGTCTTTGTTGAAACAAGGCAAAACACTGAACAAACCCACCCCCCTAGCGGGCCTGAAATTCAACACATGAGCCTGGGCTCCCTAGGGCGGCTACACCAAGGCCTGGGCTAACTGCCCCAATGGTGCATGACGCAGCCCCCCCTCAATTTTTTTCGACGTCACTGGCTTGAAGGTCGACTATCGTCGACCTTCAAGCCCGGATTCCGGAGTCCACGTTTTGTCAAATCAGGACAGACTTACATTTACCTTTACATTGCACTACACATACTTACACTACAAGCACTACTTACAAAACATATAATGCAATACCTAATTAAATTACAGTTGGCGTACTTACAATTTTCTTTTATCATTAGATTTTACAATGCACGGGCTAAAGAGTGAACATATATTGCACATTACCTTTCAACAACACTACTTTCCGTGTTATTGGCGCCATTCATTGGGGAACTTTAGATTTGACTACGAGTACGAGATTGAGTACGAGTACGACTTTCAAATTTCAAACCAGTGGCATTTCCAGAGCCCTCCTTCTTCATCTTGGTTTTAGGTAGAGAGAGTAGCTCATGGGATAAAATGGGTATGTGTTGTGATATTGTGGAACCTAAAAACTAGAATTGAAAAGTCGTACTCGTACTCAATCTCGTACTCGTAGTTCAATCTAAAGCTCCCTAATTACCACTGCATTACCACTTTTAAAAGGATAGTAATAATAAAAATAATAATTTGGTTACAGGGCGCTATGAGAAATCAAACCTTTAACATTGTTCTAAGTTATCGATATATTCTCTCCATTTAAGATTGTGACTGCATTCTTTGTTATTTGATTTCATAACCTGAGCTTCTAACTGGTCTACGTAAGCCAGGGTTTTATAGAACACTTCAAAGGACGGGCGAGTGCTATTTTTTCGGCATTCATAAATATGCTTTTTTGCTACAATTAAAAGGTGATTGACCAACAAGAAATCGTCTTCTCTATTCCAAATCCCAAAGAGTTTATCAATATTAGAAAGTCCATCTAAAACTATGTTTACATTCCTACACCAACGAATAAAGTCCAGCCAAAAATTATTGGTGAATGGGCATGTGATCAATAAATGCTCTAGGGACTCGCTCTCTGCACCACAGAATGTACATAATGGTGAAGCTGTCAAACCAATTTTGTGTAGAAAGCATTCGTTGTTAAGTATCTATTAAGAATTTTATACTGAAACTCCCTTGATTTTGTGTCGTTAAGTACTTTAAAGGATAAATTATATATTTCTTTCCATTCTAAACACACACTGGAATATTGCTCCGTATATTTCACTTGCGCAGTTGGGGTGGTTTCGTACTTGGATCGTATTTCTCTATAAATGTCTTTTGATGCGGCTTTGTCTATCAATACCTCCTGATCCTTTAAACGTAGCTTAATATGATCTTTCAGGACAAACGTTTTATCGCTTTTTTGCCCACATAATGCTAAGAATTCCGCCATTGCAGAGGTAGCGCATCGATAACTTGAATCAATAGAAACACCTCTATAGGTGTAAAATGTGAGTTGTTTGAGGATTGCTTAACAATTAACTCATTGCTTTCGCTTACCAGATCTTCAAGTGTTATGATTCCTTTTTGAAATAAGGAACGATGAAAAATTGATTTATTGTCAACACAAATGTGTTTATTATTCCAAACGATTGTGTCCGCTCTGGTATTGTTGTTCAGGCATTGAACACTGACAGTTGTTGCCGCGGAATGTTCAGCAAAAATTTGAAAGCATTCCTCGTAAAATCTCGGTAGTTTTATAGGAAGTTTCTTAATATCGAATCCACATCCTAAGACCAATTTACCTCCGACTGGTCTCAAATAATGTAGGAGAATAGTCTTCCAACTGCTTTGTTGTGAATTAACAAATTTTTTGCAACATAAGATTCGCTGTGTTTTAATGGCCGATTCTAAGTGCGGTGCTCTTAGACCTCCCTTTTCCACGTCGCTTACGAGGGTTGATCGTTTTACTTTATCTTTTCCTTTCCAAATAAAATTGAAGAGAATTTTATTTGCTTCCATAATTATGTCCTTATGTAAACAAACTAAGCCGGCTCTATACATAAAAATTGGAACAGCAAATGTTTTCACAATTTGAATTCGTCCCAGAATTGTTAGATTCCTCCAGTTCCAAAACCGCAGCTTTTCGCTTATAGATTTTAACGTTTCTTCAAAATTTAGCTTTTTCCAAAGGAACTGATTGTACGTAAAATAAACACCTAATATTTTAACGGCCTTTTTAATAGTTATGTCTTTACCAGAACAGGTTGCGAGCGTTACTGGATTTAGTTTTTGATTTCCCAATAGCATTACCTCTGTCTTATCGTAATTAATTTTAGGCCAGAGCATAAGGTGAAACATTCGATAGTACCAAGCAGAGCATTGAGCGAGGCACCGTCTCTAAGAAAAGATGTTACATCATCTGCAAAGATCTCTAATTTTATCTCTTCATTATCTACCACAATACCCTGAATTTCTTTGTTACGGCGTATATTAATAGCTAAAATTTCCAAGCAGATTATGAATAAATATGGCGATAGCGGATCGCCTTGTCTGACACCTCGAAGAATTTGAAAAGGAGTTGTTGTATAACCATTGTTCATAACTGTACTTGTAATATTTTTATAAAATGTTTGTATCCAATGAATTAGGGAAGGACCAAAATTAAAGGCCGAAAGCGCCTTAACCATAAAGCTTCGCTTTATCGAATCGAACGCTTTTTGGAAATCTATCGCTACTAGTAATCCGCTAATATTTTTCCTCTCTGTGTATTCTAAAATATCATCTATAGTTCTCACAGCATCAAGTATTGTCCTACCTTTTACGTACGCATTTTGATTGAAATGTATTATCTCCCCTAGAACTTTTTGAAGTCTTGCTGCAATAACTTTCGATCCAATTTTTGCATCAACGTTGATCAGCGAAATGGGCCTCCAATTACAAATATTTCGCTTGTCTTTCCCTTTCTTTTCAATTAATGTGATTACTGCTTGTTTTTGGGTATTTGATAATTCACCGCATTCGTATGAATAATTAAGAGAATCAACAACTAAATTACCAATAGAATTCCAAAAGTTTTATAAAATTCGACCGTAAGGCCATCATTTCCAGGTGATTTGTTATTTTCAAATGACTGTAGGCAATCAAAGCACTCCTTAAGAGGGTTGTCCAATACTGTCGACTAGATTCCAGTCGTACGTTTTTGCTTTCGATCGGAAAACCGGAAGTGTAGATGTGTAAAAGTGTACTAATGGAGGTTATCCATCGGACACGAACGCGTTCCGATGGAAAGTGCATGTTCTAGTTATATATGGTTTAAAGTCCCACTTCAAAGGCAATGGCTTACAATAGTTATGTCATATGCTTCCCGGGTTTGCACAGGTGCTCTGGCGCAGTACTCTTTTTGTACCTATATCAATCATATTAGTAAGGTGTTTTGTGGATTCACAATATAATAATAAATAAATATGTGGGATTGTAATAGATTTTAAAATCCACTGGCTTATATAGTTATGTGGTCTGCCTTCAGGGTGGCACTGTTGCTAAAGCATAGTACACTGTCTTGCACCTATATCAATCATTGCTAGTAAAGTATTTTGTGGTCACAATATAATGATAAATAAATCTGTGGGGTGTAAAGCATTTCTGAAGTCATCCCTGACTTAGCACTCCTTTTGTACCCATATCAATCATTGTTAAAAAGGTACTTGGTGACTTCACATTATAATAATAAATAAAACTGAGGGTTTGTAATGGAGTTCTCAAGTTTACAATAAAGACCTAAACTTAGTATAATGCTATTAGGTAAGCTGTTTGCCACCTGGGAGGGTTAATTATATTAAGTGCAGTGGCAGTAAAATAATGGTTTTTAACTATTCTCTAAATTGAGAATTTCTTAATTCAGTCACATAAAATCTACCTCTAATTAATGCATCTGTAGGGTTCTTCTCGCAAATCTCCTTTTCCCAAGAGTCATGGATGTCTTCAAAAGTGTCAAGTGCTTCTTCAGTTAATGTGTATTCAGTACGGTTTACCATAACTGACTTAAGTTTCCCCTTTTCTTCGTTCTGGTATGTTGTCTCGCCATGTATATACAGGTCTCCCAAATAATCAACTACAAAAATATATTTCAGGATTATTTAAAGGAATTAATTGATGTAAAAAAAAAAGGAAATGTAATTTGTTTACCCACGGAGCACCAAGGAGTTCACAAGAACTCGTTCAGAAATGTCCGTTGTCCGTGCATTCCAGGATCGAATTGGAATTTGGAAATGTTGGTTTTTTAAGGAGAGGGGAAAACCGGAGTACCCGGAGAAAAAACCTCTCGGAGCAAAAAGAGAACGAACAACAAACTCAACCCACATATGACGCCGGGTCCGGGAATCGAACCCGGAACACATTGATGGGAAGCGAGCGCTCTCATCACTGCGCCATCCCTGCACCCCGATGTTAACGTTGCACTAATGTTGCACTAATGTTGCACTTCATGGAGTGTTTCGCACTGTTTGAAACTGTTTTCAATATGATCTTATAAAAGCAGGCCATCTGTTACTGTGCGGGAAAAAATGGAAAATTATGGGGAAAGTGTCTACAATATTAGATTGAAGAAAGTGACAAAAGGCGGAAGAGATGACAGATTATGCCGAAATTTCTAAAAATAATAAAGATGTTCCCTTGGCTTTTTCAGAGGTATACAATACACGTTTAATTCTTACCGAGAATTTTACTCCTTTATGAAAAATTGGCCCTTTTGATTCCATTCGTAGCCAGGAATTTCTTCGGTTAATGCAGTTTTCCCATAGTTTTTTTTTTCTCCGAGGCTTAGTACCCAGGCATTAATCGAACGAGGAATACTGGATACAAGAAACTAGAACCCAAGCCCATCACCAGAACACGCATAAGAAGCCTGGAGGTTAAACATTGTTTACGAACAAAAAGGCGGGTTTTGGTCGCTGTTGTGGTGTGAAATACTTCTTCAAAATGTTCAATCTCTTCGCTATTTTTGCTTTCGGGGATGGTAAGCCCTTGCTTTCTCGCTTATATGTAGCAATTGTCTAGTTTTGTACGGAAAAATGCACGAAGGATGCGGAAGTGGGCGAATTATGGGGAGCCGCACTACAGCATACTGTCAGAAGTCCTGTAAGGGCGTGTGAAATACAGTAAAAACCCGCACGTAAGAACCTAGTGATTTAAGAACCTGCTGGCAGAAATTTCCCATTTTTATACCCCAAAATATAAGAACTTGTTTAGCCAAGTAAACTTTATTAGGTTCTTAGAAGTGAGTTATGGTAAATTTTCATAAACATTTTGAACTAAGAAGTATAACTTTGGTGACTTTGAAAAACAGAAAATTCTTCATTGCTCACAAATAAAAGACATGTACAAAACTACTTTGTGAAAAAAACTTAAAACTTTGTAAAAAAAAAAAAAGGAAAGGGCTTGTTCAGGAATGGTTTCTACTTAACACTTAAGAACCTAATTAAGAACCAAATTTAGCCTAAATTGCCAATAACTACCCCCAAATATAAGAAACCTGTTTTGCCAAACTTGGAAGAAAGTAGGTTGTTACATGCGGGTCTTTACTGTACTATTCATACCTGATATGATCGCAATTACATGGATTTTACAAATGTAATTTAAGCCTTATTATCATGCCTTTCATACATGGAATGCGATGTTATTTAGTGCCCACCCTCTTACGTAATTTAATGGAATGTAATTGTAAAGGTAATTGATTGAAAAGAGTGCTTTTCTTGCACATAGAAGAATTGGAACGTATTGAAACTTAGTATTTGTGAATAAACTAGAATATTCTTTTTTACTTCTTGGTGTTTAACACAAATGTTAGAATAAGATTGATTAGGAATAATTTGTCTGAAAATTTTATTGTGGAGACTGATAATATAAATTGATACAGGAAGAAATGATAAGACTTACCTAATTTCTCTTTAAATGAAGTAACAATTTCACATTCATCTTCGGTTAAAATTGGTTCCCGTAGGGTGGCAAATACAGGCTTTGGAAAGTACCATAGTATCCGGGAAGTAAATCCCTTCGCATTGTTGGATGCATCTTCTATAACTGGAAATGCTGTGTATGGTTGGGTAAACCCGATGAAGTTGAATGAGGTTCTCTGCATATTGAAATTTGCATTGCCTGTGACTGTTCATGGGAATTGAAAAACACCTAATTAATGCAGGTTATAATAAGTGTATTTCACAGTTTTCTGTGAAGGAGTGATCATAGTACTGTACACCTATGCAAATTTCATAGCCTTATAAATACTAATATTGTTATTGTACTGTTTCATATAATCGTACAATTTTCTTTTTTTTTATGACAAGGAAATTGCAGGTTAATTTAAACTGCCGGAAAGTTAGTTTGTATTCTAATTCTAATACATAACAGCAACAAAATGAGAGCTATAAAAAGTCAATACAACTGTAATTTGGATTTTAATTCCTTAAATTAATTGCCTTAAAATTTAAAAAAGGAAATTAATACCTGTCTCCCTTGTTTTTGCTTTGCCTGTAAACAGTTGCAAGAAGTCCTGATACTCGCGAGTATCGGATACCTGCATTTTGTTTGAAGAGTACATGTTCATGGTACTGAAAAAGGACAACTCATCAAATAGTCCGAGGGATCTTCCTCCCCCTTCAGCAAGAAGTTCTCCAAATTTATCCCAAGTGCAATGAGGTAAAACCATAGATTTGGCGGACACCCCACACACAGTCACCCTGTCAGATACGAGCTCTAGGATTTCCACCAATTGTTCGTGAAACGCAGATTTGCAGCGCCCTTTAAACAATTATAAAAGTGATGCATATTTATAAGTTGTGATATCAGCCAGTTAAGTACCTTATCATTACTCGATATTAAATGTGAAAAACGAAGAGGACAAAAAACTGGGTTATTATAATTGTAGTATTTATACATACTGCTAAGTTTAATGTTTAAACCATACAAATCTTATGTCATTTTTTGGAAATTAAAAATATTACAAAGGTGAAGAAGAACTAACTAAAGAAACCATGCATTTAATTACATCATGGCTAATAAGCGCAAAAAGTCGGAAAAAAAATGATGTCACAGGTTCGAGATGGCGTGTATTTTGTCGGCGGATGAAAACAAACACATTTAAAAAAGGATGATACCGGCCTTATGGTAGGTACATTTCAACTGACTTCGTCCAATATCACTGCACTAGGGAACAAGTGCTTTAAATTTCAATATATATCTTACCAAGAAACAAAGACTACATTGTGCGCAAGATGAAACAAAACCCGGTGACAAACTACCTGGCAGCCGGATAAAGTCAAAATAACATACAATGAAGTCTGGAATTTTCACATGAGACATTTTCCATTTTTCTTGATCGTATTTGATGTTTTTTACAATGTAAAGCGATTCAAACATAGTGGCCTTGATAAAATGATAAATTATTGGAGCTTGAGCCTACTAATAAAATCGGCATATGCTTGACACTTTGAAATCTAAGCTAACATTCACATTGGCGTTTAAAAAGAATTATCGAACTGCGACCAATAGCGGCTTGCAAACATAACGAGAACATAATAGTGCAGTTATTCATCATCTTGGAAAAGAACATCAGGAATCGTCAAAACGTTTGGAACAAGTATAAAAGGAATAAATACCAGTTGTTATGGCACATGCTACCCAAAGAATCACAGGTTCTGTCCAGAATGCATGAACTTTCACACAGGCATGTCCCATGCAGAATGACACAAGAATAAGGATTCCAAAAAAGGTCGTAGTGTCTCGTTGCTTCATTCCTTTTCCTAAGAGTTTACAAGCCTAAAAGTAAGGAAGTAAACAGGAATTTTGTTTACATTATATTACAGATAACAAAAGCTTGTCTGACACTGCGTTTGAATTTTTTTAGCTTACCTCTTGTATAGATTGGGGAAGAAGGTTCCAATCAATATCGTGCTCATGGCAATCATTAAGATTTTTATCCAGATCGTGAACGTGATTCGCAGCCATGGTGAGCATGCAAGCTAGATCTGTACTCTGGCTCGAGTAACAGAGAATGGTTTAAATTGAATGCACTTGCAAATACTACAATCACAATCTAACAAATGATGGGTGTTTGCTACTTGTCCCTTGAGTCCCTTAGTTTGTTTTGCATTTCTGGGCTACAGGTTACTGTTCCAGCTAGCTCAGACAGACTTATTTATTTAGTAACTTCCATTTAGACACCTCTGTGTAGCCAATAGTTCTTGAGATAATGTTTAGTTATGACTGTTTAGTAGCCTTCCTTAATCCGTTAGAATTGTGCTTTCGGCTTAAATAGCCGTGCTTTGTAAATATTATTTGGTTACATTCTGGTTGTATCCTGGATACGTTCTGATTATGTTCTTGGATTAAAACGTTATCGTTGGACCTTAGTTTTGACTGCTGTTGACTTCTCTCAAGATAATTCCGTGTAACAGATCCGGTACTTATCCCCGCGGCCAGAGATTTTCCCAGGTTTTGTAAAAGTGCTTTCCCATGGCAAAAACCTATTATCACAAATGTAAAATTTAATAATTATGAAGCAAAAATGTAAAGTCTGTGAGTGGTAAAAAAGTCATATAATTTTCTAAAATCTAGACTGAGGTTTGATGACTCGCTTCAGCGGGAAAGTCCCCAAGTGTGACATCATCAACTGCCTGTTTTTCTGAGAAATGTCACGCGGCTGAACAACATCCTCAAAATGATCAATGACTTTATAGTTCGTCGACTGTTGTAAATTTTGTAACAAATTTATTATTGAAAACCATAAGATTAAAAACGTATGGTTTTCCATAAAATGAAACAAAATATAGTTTCCATTGAGGCTCGTTTTGTAAGATTTAACACAGAGCGATTGTAAGTACCAATAATTCATACCTGTTTAACTTACTTTGGAAAATTTATCAATTAATTGTAGAACTGGGAATGAACCAATGCAAGTACGATAATAAGATAAAGAATGTGTAGGGTTGAAGAACGGTAACACTTGATGTGTATCTCTGGGATCACGACGCCGGGAAATTCATTCAGATGATCTTACTCAATCCAAACTGATTTACCTTTCGAAAGAGAATTCATTGATTAAATTGCCAAAGTAAATAAAATAAAGCATTTTCTAATTCCTACCGCGTAGTATCAAAGGGGCCTAAGAAGTACCATTAATTAATCATGTTGAAGAACTCTGATTGAGTTGAATATCTAAGCGTTATAAATCTTTATACAATTCCTAGCCTTCCTCTACAAAACAACATGAAATGGCCAAATCAAAATCATGCGAATTCAGTTAAAAAACGTGAGACACGACAGCTAATTTTTTGAATTTACTTCTGGAATTAATCGCTGGCGTTACACTTTTAGTTTGAGTAGTCTTAGACCGCTCAGCTTACTGAACAGTTCTTGGTAATTGCGAAATTCAAAGGTAAAATTTAACACCATTTTTTTTTTCAGCCGTCGTTCTCTGAGTCGCAGTCGTTATTGCTCATACCCTATATTAGTTAAAACTTTGGCACTTTTTCCTTGACAAGTATGTTTGCAAAAACACTCGTGTAGCACTTCTCCCTCACCCAAAACAAGCCATTTTACATACACTGGCATAAACAATTCTTTCCTTCAATAGAGAAATCTATTAATCTTTACGAAACTTCAAAACTCAATTTAAAACTCGATTTAGTCATGATCATGGTACGCAAATGTCTCAAAAGAAAAATGTCCTGTGGAGATAGAGGCGTTCGTGCAAAAAAATTTTCAGTGCAGATTACTTTTGAGTGACAGATTGAGCACTTGTGTCATAATTGCAAGGGACAAAGTACAAACATTTCCAAAATAATTTATACGATCGAGGAAGTCGTTTTACCTCATGTTCGTTTCGAATGCGGAAGCCTTGTAGCACGTATTTACAAAAATTCTAACTGGAAGCGAAGGAAGGAATGTAGGAAGGAAGGATCGAGTGAATCTCCCATCTATACCTATACTTTGAAGAATATTGTTTGCCATGTTAAGAATGAGAATGGAAATGACATTTGTGCAAAATTATGGCTCGGAAATGGGATTTACTTCCCATCCCCTCCCCCGTGAGGATTCTAGTCATAGTATGATTGTCTGCTTTGTTTATGATTGTGGTGATAGCAATCAGATTGCAGCACGTTTGAAATTCGGAACAGTCTGTCGGAAGACACGTACAACCTTTATACGTAAACTAACAGTTCAGCCATCTACGTATTTCCCTGACCTTGAAGACCACAAATTATATTCATCACTTTCTAATTCTCATCATAGCAACAGGTTTAATTGCAATCTCGTGATCACTACACGAGTTTCGGCCAGTTCGGAAGTAACGCCGGTGATTATATAACGCTTCACTAGCACAATTTTACTCTCAGTCTCAGTTGATTTGCAATTTGTGTCAAGAACATTACCAAACGAAACGAGAGAAAGTCTAGAGTGTCCTGAGATTTTTAAAACATAGCCCGCGGATTGTAAGTATATACAAGTCATACTGAATATATCGATATCCTAATATGGGTCTGAAGGTTTCACGACAAACTTCTACATTCGGTGGTGTTTTCTTTGTATACAAGTCTCTTTGGGGAATTGAGGAACAAACTGAACTTCATAAATTGCAATTTTATCCTGAAAGCCACGAGGCCTATTCAGATAACTTACCGGTTGTCGCCAAAGCGCCGCAAAGCGCAAGTTGACAATCAAGTCATGTTTTGTCGCACAATTAGCTAGATTTATACTATAGAGACGGATCATCCGTCTAGGACGAGCTTAGACAAAGAACGGTAGCTCGTCTGATAATGTTTGTATAAATACGGGCAAGCAGACGGATCATCCATCCAGACGAGCTATTGCGATAGACCGTCTTGTCAGACGAATCATCGTGGATAACTCGTCAAGACGGATGATCCGCTGTGTATAAATGCGGGAACAGGACGAACTACCAAGAAAACTACTCCTCGTTTCAAGAAGCCAGCGAAAGAAGACTCGTCCAGTATTAACACAGGACGAGTCATACGACACACAGATAGTTCGTCTCATAGTCCTTCCCGTATTTATACTAGACGGATGATCCTTCTCGACGGATGATCCGTCTACAGTATAAATCGGGCCATTAAAATAAATATGACCCAAAAAGACTAATTTTCATCTTAAGCCAAACTTTTGTTTGTGCTTAATTGCAATAAAATGAACGGAAATCACTGCCTTATGTGACAGAAAGTGTAACGTAGTGAAATTCGAGTTAAGCATTTTTTTTTCCTGTCTCAGATTTTACCGCTATATTCATTTCCTCATACTTTGTAATACAAACGTACTTTGGAGTGTCGAATTAACTAATCTTTTTACGCGGGTACCGCACGTAGGAAGCTTCTCTTAACACAACGGTGGTGAAAAGAGAGGTGGGTTTATTTCAAAATATGGTCTTTGAATTCAGATGTTTCTGTAGTGTCAGTTTTTGATTAGTTAAACGCTTTACTAGTTTACTTGCACAGTTTTAACTTGGAAAATCCAAGTTGTAGGCATGGATGGGAGATTCACTCGATCCTTCCTTCGCACCTTCTTTTGATCTTTTCTTTTGATCATTTCTTTAGTCCTTCGCTCCTTTGCTTCCTGTTTGACTTTCAGTCAATCGTCACACCTAGTCTACTTGCGAATTGCGCCCCGAAACACGTGATGGGCAGCGTGTGCTTGGCGCAAGTGAGTTCAAAGTACGAACTTGATATAGTGAACGGGTTATTCTCAATTTAAGTGCGTTAACTCTAATATGTTCGCTCGCACGCGATTGGTCTAAACGCGTCACGTGACCGAAAATTTCCCAGCTTTAACTGTTCGCTTCTCGGAACAGACAATGTTCGCGGACAAATATGTAGCACATTTTCGTTCCAAATGGAGGCTATTGTTTTTTTTTTATCTTCGCTATACAGTGCTGATGAGTTCCTAGAAGGACAAAACAGCTGTCCACTGTTGCGATCTTGCTTTATCGGTTCTTGTCATGTTGGTGTCTTTCACGTAGCATCAGCCTTCCAGCCAGTCTATTGTTTGTATTTACATACTTTTTTTGCCCGTAGATAACATCTCTTGTAGATCCCATGTTGGCAACATTTATCGTATGCTATACCTTACAGTTTCTCGTTTCTCAACACTGGAGGGCATTCGATTCGAGTTTTGAATAAAAGGAGCGTCAATGACGGTGGAAATTTGTGTCCTCTATGGTTGGGGTTTCTAAAATTAGTTTGATATAGTGTCGGAGACACCTCATAGCTGCGATACAGTTGGCCGTGAGCTCTATCGGGCTATTCTTTGTTCGCTGCTGTGCCCTGAAACGGACTGGAAGATTCGCGTCGGAAAACAAGGTTATGTGTTTATTTTAACTGATTTTCATATGGGATATTTTGAGGTTTGCGCAGCATAGTAAACACTGAACTGGTGACAACAGAGAAAAGATTGCGCAAGCTGCGACTGAGAATTCTATAAATAAATTAATGTCATAAACATTTGGTTCATTGGTCAGATATAACTTGACCTCATGTTCGTTACGAATGCGGAAGCCTTGTCAGTCCGGGATCGTTATCATTTTTGATAACCATGTGACGTCATATAATGGCGGCCATTTCAAAAATTGGGAATTTTCGTAATCACTTCGCTTTGCTCGTTATTTGTTCGATTATGCTCGGGTGTTTTACCCATAACTCTATTCGATAAGTACCAAGAAAGGAAGAGCCTCGCGTGTTTTGAAGATGGCGGCTGAAGACCAGCGTAAACGATGTAAAATGCTACCCGTAAAGTGAAACAGCGCTTGCAATTTTGCATACAGATCAGGTATGTTTTTCATTTTGTCATTAGATTTAAGTTGCTTGCAGATTTTTGCGACAATCACAAAAAATATGTCGTTAATCTTCACGCTATATACTTGGGATTTAATCTGTTTTTAGTGTTGTGCACGATCTGTGAAAAAAGTGCACGGGGTTGTTTTGATTTGCGATGTGCTGTTCGTAACGGCGGCCATATCTACATCTGTAATTGATGTGTTCCTAGATGGCGGATGCTGGTACCCATAGAATCAAAACAGCAAATTTATGTCGATTTTGTGGCAAGACTGCGTCTTCGATTCAAAAAGGACTTCTGCAAGACCTAAAGAAAAATTCAAGCTTGAATTCGAACGACATGATATCGACATTGAAGAGGACAGCGATTTTATTCATCCTCGCCTAATGTTTGCCTGACGTACGTGAGTTATTTTTATCTCCTGAGACGGTCAATCGGCAAATGCATTAAAAGGTAAGTTGCCTATATTTTTTAGTCCAAGATTCAATGTCCACACATTCGTGGTCCTGAGATATTTTCAAGAAATGCCGGCCAAACTAGGTCAATTTCTGGCACATCAGTCATTAATATAATGAAGCTTATCGTTGGATTCAGCGAGTGACAACAATGGGGTAACAGGCCTACGCAACTCCTATCCGCGTGTAATAGCCGCTTTAGGAAGTTTTGCTCGAACTAGTATATCTCTAAGGATCTGCCCCTTTTGTATGGTACGATCTGGGGATCTTTGAATATTTCGCTAAGCAAAAATCCTGTGGTTTTGGAAGGACATAGGTCATATGTCAGGTTGGCTTCCGCTGCAATCAGCGTGAAATTTGTAGAGTTTGACACCTCTGTTTTTTACCTCGGCTCGTTTGTATTGCCAGATATGTTTTAAGCTCTCTAAATGTTAGCTCTGGAGAAACAAATATTCCGTGAACATGTTAGCTACTTGCATTTTACGTGTTACTACGCCGAGCCTGGCTGTTGAATTAACTGTTACAAGTTATACTGTTTGTTATCACGTAAACTAAACGACATTAAGTTGCAGCTCTTCAAGATGTATTTACTGTTACTTTTTCGTTTTTATTTACTACAGACTGTTGAACAAGCAGCTTCGCCCGCTACCAAGAAAATGAAGCCTGAGGGAAAATGGAAGCTATTATCATATTAGTGTCAATAAACAACGCTTTTGTGAACGGAATATTTGTTGTCTACCTTCGCTGTGTCATTTTACTCGCGGAACAAATATCACACGGTGTGGAAATTAAATTCGCAGTACCTTTGGACGAAGACAGTTTTCTTCCATACATTTCAGTTTTTATGCCATAATCCCATAACCTATTATGAAGCAAACCTAAGTTTAATTCAATGACGCTGCATTGTGATGTTGTGAGTAGCCCCTTTCATCGCAGCGCCTCGTCGACCGGCATATTGAATTATACACTGTTGCTACCAAATAACGTCACGTGAACGAAATCCTGTGCAACGATTGGTTTATGGTTTGTTTTGGTGAGGTTATCAAAAATGATAACGATCCCGGACTGCTTGTAGATACGTATTTACAAAACTTCTAGCGAAAGAAGGAATGAGGGAAGGATCGAGTGAATCTCTCATCTGCACCTATACCTTGGAAAACATTATTTTCCATGTTAAGAATGGAAATGGAAATGAGATTTGCGCAAAATTATGGCTGGGAAATGGGAGTTTTCTCCCCATCCCCTCCCCCATCAGGACTGTTGGCTTTTACGTTAACTAATAGTTGAGACGTCAGTTGAGCCATCCACCTATTTCCCTGACCTTGAAAACCACAAATTATATTCATTATGATACTTTCTAATTCCTATCATGACAACAGGTTTAAATACGAAGGATGATTGACAATCTCGGCTCGTAATCGGCAGATGAGTAGCGTGATTACATAACGCTGTACTTGCACAGTTTTACTTTTAGTCTCAGTTGATTTGCAAACGAAACGAGAGAAAGTTCAGACCGTCCTGACATTTTAAAAACATAGCCCGATGTAAGTATATACAAGTTTTACTGGGTATACCAATATCCTAATATTTCACGACAAACTTCTTTGTTATACCTCACAACTCACATACGTTTCCTGATTGGAGGAGAACGTGTCACGTGCCATTGGTCAAAACTCAATGACGCCCTAGGGAAACAACACCTTGAACTTTGGACTCGCACGTGATCAAGTTGTGCACCTTGAAACCGCGGGAAATTTGTGTACCAGTCGGCCTGATGTTGAAAAGCCATTGAAGTAGGACAAAGTTTCTCATTAGAGACGGCATTCATTATTCAAGAAAAGGGATTTATAGTCGCAAAAACATATCGTGCAGATTAACAAAAGGGAAAATATGAACGTTTTGTGTCTCCAAGCTTTTGGTTTGGCGCCAAAAATGGGTTGCCCACGTTCGTCAACTCGCTCGTCGATCGCCGTCGCCAGGTAGGAGAGTATTTGTGTAATTTACAACAAAATATGCTGCTCCTGATCAAATCAAACTCAAAATGCTCGAGTAAAGCATTACAAGACGCCAAAGCAACTTTAGTACTGTCTATATTTTTTGTTAGCTGCAAAGAAAGAGACTGTTATCGTGATTTTTCGATAGGACAGGTTGGTTTTGGCAGCCGCTCAATTTTGCGAGTGCGGCCAGTGTATGCAATGGCGTCAAGCGAATAATTTTTTTCGGAGCTTTTTCTATATTTGAGTCGGGAGGTATAACAAAACACTTAATGACTGGCCCCTCGGGAAACAGTGAGTTTTGTTTCCCCTCGACCTCAATGTTCCCCTCGGCTTCGCCTCGGGGAACATTGAGGGTCTCGGGGAAACAAAACTCACTGTTTCCCTTGTGGCCAGTCATTAAGTGCTTAATATTCATTCGGTGTTGTTTTCTTTGTGTCCAAGTCTCTTTTGGGAATTGAGGAACAAAGTGAACTTCACAAATTGCAATTTTGTCCGAAAGCCGTGGGGCCTTATCAGATAACTTACCGGTTAAGTTAACAATGAAGTCAATTTTGTCGCAAAAATTATGTTTGGTGATTTCTCTGATCCACAGCACACAAACCTTTGAAGTGTGATTTGATGTACTGGCAGAAGAGCAGCAGGTAAGAGCACAAATGACTAGTCTTTTATTAACATCCGGCCGCCTGTGATTAACTTACAGACTCTCCCTACTTGTCTCCATCCGATTCTTGTTGTATCACTTGAGGAAATTACTTTCAAAGTTAATACCGGCATGTTTGATTTTGAATTGTCCCTTCAGTGTTGTGGAGAAACAATTGATCACTGCTTGGTACAAGACCGGAAATATTGTAGACTGATGTCACTGATGCAAAGCTAACCAACGGGGGAAACGTACAAAATTGTTTGCCGCTCAATATGACCCAAAAAGACTAATTTCATTTTGGTGTGCTGAATTGTTGAAGAAACCTGTAAAGCAATAAAATGAAGGGAAATCACTGCTTTTTTGACAGAAAGCGTAACTTAGTCAAAAACCAGTTGAGCCTGACAAAGAATGAGGAAATGAATATAGCGGTTCACACGCACATTGTAACTGTCTGGAGAACAAAGTTTTGAACCCCCGTGAGGACTTTGGAGTGTAGAATTAATCTTTTGTACGTACCGTAAGTAAGAAGCTTGACTAAACACAACGGTGGTGAACAGAAAGGCTGGTTTATTTCAAAATATGGTCTTTGAATTCAGATATTTCTGTAGTGTCAGTTTTTTACAAAAGCGAAATCGTTAACTGTTCATTGCATTTCAACAGTAATTAATATGTCACAGAGGCGTACGTGATGTTCAAAAATCTTGGTTTATGAGTTATCGTATGAAAGCTGCTCCTAGCACGTATGGATTTTAAACAACTTGAAATGTTTGGAAATTCTTTTGAAGAGCACTTTTGACGCTCAGAGAAAAATAATTTTTATTTTAAATCCTTCATTATTAGCATTCATTCCATCACGTATTCCCCCTCAAAAGTAAAATGTTCCCGTCTAAATTGCTACCCTCATCAGTGAGGCTGTCCTTTATATTTTCAACATATTTTGACCCTCTTGGTTATTCGGTCATGTCGTTACCACAACTCATTCAAGTTGCAGTCACGTCAGAATGTAGGCTGATTATGTATTAAACGCTTTACCAGTTTACTTGCACAGTTTTAACTTGGAAAATCCAAGTTGTAGGCATGGATGGGAGATTCACTCGATCCTTCCTTCGTTCCTTCTTTTGATCATTTCTTTGATCATTCCTTTAGTCCTTCGCTCCTTTGCTTCCTGTTTGACTTTCAGTCCAAAACAGCAAGCGTCACACCTTGTCTCTTTGCGAATTGCGCCCCGAAACACGTGATGGGCAACGTGTGCTTGGCACAAGTGAGTTCAAAGTACGAACTTGATATAGTGAACGTTGGCTCTAATATGTTCGCTGGCGCGCGATCGGTCTAAACGCGTCACCAAACCGAATACTGTTCGCTTCTCGGAACAGATAATGTTCGCGGACAAATATGTAGCACATTTTCGCGCCAATTAATGGAGGCTATTGTTTTTTATCTTCGCTATACAGTGCTGATGAGTTCCAAGAAGGACGATACAGCTGTCCACTGTTGCGATCTTGCTTCATCGGTTCTTGTCATGTTCTTGTCCAGATTTGCTCGGGCGTCCTCTGAAAAAGTTCTTATTGCCCCCGCAGGGTTTTGGCCCAGAGGCCAAAACCCGAGGAGGCATTATAGTCTCCCCCGCGTATACGTATAAAGAATGTGTGAAATATGAGAAATATTGGTGTAGTATGCGAATCAATCCCGATTTGAAGAAACTAGGCGCGCACGGTGGTCCCGGTTAATTTTTCAGTCAGCTCGCAAGGCAATGCTACATGGGTAATTCTTGCAACCACGAACACGAGGAGGAGATCGAGAAAGATATTATTTGCTGCACGAGGAGGAGAGGAGAATATTTGCGAAAATATATTTTAGGGAGGGTATCAGTCATCACAGTGATTTTTTTATATCTTGAATTCAAAGGTTAATCAGCGGTACCAGATTGAACTGTTTGCTACAGAACTTGATTTGTCGGACACAAATCACGAACGGGGTTGACAGACTCGACCCAAATACTACACGTATAAAGATCACGGGATCACGTTTATTTGGACCGCTTATTTTTACCGAGTAATCTTACGTGGCGTAGAGCCAATGTGACGGCTGGCTTGACTGGCAGGGATCCAAACGTAAAAATAAATGTCTTGCGGCGTTTTCGTTGAGGATAAAAAGCTTGACTCTAATTTGCATATAGTAGCAATAGTAACGCGATACTTCTGTTTACATCTTGGCAAAAACTCTCGACTTCCGTTCTGCTTTCAAGATACGTTTGCTTGTAGAGTCCTCGTATATTAAGGCAAACGATTTGTTTCAGTATCAGACTAGAACAACAGAGTGGTTTGATATTTTTTTCCAGAAAGCACTTCGTGAGAGTATTATGTAAAGAATATCATGTGATACAACAGTGTTGCAGATATATGCCCCGACCAATGAAGCTTGTGAAAAGAGAAAGAGGATTTTTACGAGCAACTCCAACGTGAGATTGAGAAAACACCAAAACACGATATTCTGTTGTTGATGGGAGACGTAAACGCAAAGGTGGGGACGGCAAATGGGCAATGGAAAGGTACAATTGGAAGTGAAGGAGTAGGAGTTATGAATGAAAATGGGGAGCGGTTCTTGGAATTTTGTGCAATTAATGACCTGGTTATAGGCGGAACTCTGTTTAAACACAAGGACATTCATAAATTCACCTGGGAGTCACCTAATCACCGAGACAGAAATCAGATTGATCATATAGCCATAAATGGCAGATACAGGGGGTCCTTGCTAGATACAAGAGCCATGAGAGGTGCCGATGTAGGAAGCGACCATCATTTAGTTATTGCCAAGTTGAGATTGAAACTAACTAAGTATAGAGTGGCTGGAGCCGAGAGGAGGTCAACATATGATACAGGGAGGCTTAAAAGTCCAACGGTTAGGCAGGCTTTTGTACTCGAGCTAAAGAACAGATTTCAGTGCCTACAGGCCGATGATGAAGGAGTGGCAGGTGACATGAGCCATGACACAGAAACGGACGATGAGGATCTCGTCGAAAATGAATGGAATAAGTTTAAAGTGGCATATAAGAGCACCGCAACAAAGCTAGTTGGATTTAAGAAGAGAAAATTTAAAGAGTGGATTAGTGAAACAACATGGCGTGCTATAAAAGAGCGGAGAAAGCTAAAAGTGGAACTGAACAGTGTACGATCAGAGAGGATAAAAGCCCTGAAGAGATCAGCATACAGAGACAAAGATAGGGAAGTCAAGAGGAGTGTAAAAACTGACAAGAGGAGATGGATGGAAAACAAGGCGACTGATGCGGAAAATGCTGCCAAGTTAAATCAGATGGGTACCCTGTACAAAATTACTAAACAGCTTTGCAATGATAAAGCAACACCACCTGCAGGTGTCCGCAATAGGGATGGCAATCTTTTGACCCAAGAAGATCTTGTTCGAAAGAGGTGGAAAGAGCATTTCCAAGAAGTCCTAAACAGACCAGCGCCTACACATCAACTCATACCAGAGGACTGTGTTTTGGCTGAGGATGAGGATTGCCTGGATATCGATACTGGACCTTTTACTTTGGAGGAGGTACAAGCTGCAATAAAGCATTTAAAAAATGGTAAAACCCCCGGAATTGACGGTATAGACGCTGAGATGCTACAAGTCGAGCCAGTACTTGCTGCAGGATATTTGTGTACTCTGTTTAATCATATACGTGAGAATATGAAGGTGCCAGATGATTGGAAGAAGGCGATAATTGTTAAAATACCAAAGAAGGGGGATTTGTCTAAATGCGACAATTTTAGGGGAATCTCCTTGCTCTCAGTACCAAGTAAGGTTCTCGGCCGAGTGGTCATTGAACGTATTAAAGAAGGCATTGACACAGAGTTGAGGTGTGAGCAAGCTGGATTTCGGAAGGGGAGAGGAACCACTGAACAAGTGTTTATCCTCAGAAACATCATTGAACAGTCCATTGAGTTGCAAGCTCCACTTTACATCAACTTTGTAGATTTTGCAAAGGCATTTGACAGCTTAGATCGTAGCAGATTATGGAGGATTTTAAGGCATTATGGGATCCCAAGTGAGCTTGTAGATTTGATCAAGGCAATGTATGCAGACAGTTGCTGTAGTGTCATCGATAATGGTAAGATGTCAAACTGGTTTGAAGTGAAAACCGGTGTTCGTCAGGGCTGCGTCATGTCAGGCTTTTTGTTTATTATGGCAGTGGATTGGGTGATGACCAACACAGTAAGAAATAGACGCAGAGGTCTTAGGTGGCGATTTACATCAATGTTGGAAGACCTAGATTATGCAGATGACATTGCATTACTAGCCAGTAACTGTACCCATATTCAGGAGAAATCGAGCAGATTACAAACCATCGGAAGTTTCATTGGTTTAGAAGTTAACACCCAGAAAACTAAGATCATGAGGCTTAATAGCAAGACCCAGCATCCAATCTCTATAAATGGAACATCCTTAGAAGAGGTAGACAAATTTGTCTATCTCGGTTCCGAGGTGGGAGGATACAGTGGGGCAGAGTCGGATATCAACAGGAGATTATGCCTTGCTAGAGGTGCCTTTGTAAAGCTCAAACCAGTTTGGAACTCAACAGCCTACCAGTGCAAGACCAAACTTAAAATCTTTAGGAGTAATGTCCTAGCTGTTCTACTTTGTGGCGCAGAAACCTGGAAGATGACTGAACATGATGCTTGCCGGTTGGACAGATTCCAGAGAGGATGCTTGAGAAAGATTTTCCGAATCTTTTGGCCAGAAAAGATTACAAACAAGGATCTGTACAAGAAAGCTGAGATGATGCCTGTTTCTGACATGATTGCAGATAGACGGTGGAGATGGTTAGGCCATGTTTTGAGGCTTGAGAATATAAATCACGCTAAGGTGTCTTTAACATGGAGCCCTGAAGGTAGAAGAAGAAGAGGTAGGCCCAAGACAACTTGGCGTCGAACGGTAGAGAGCGAATGGCGGAGACTTGGCTTTAACTCCTGGATACAGGTTGAACAAGTGGCGAAAGACCGTGCAAAGTGGAAAGAGTTGACATGCGGCCTTATACACCCCCCCTGAGGTGTAGTGAGGACGATGATGATGATGATCATGTGATAGAATGAGTTAAACAAAAGTGTTGGTTTAGTTAACTTAGTTGATTCTTTGGATCATATTTATGATAAGATGCCTAAGTTAGTTGAACAGTATGAGTGATATAGTTCATAAAGAAAAATATAAAATTTCAGTTCATACAATAAATAATAGTTTCCTTATACGCAGCGGAATTTTTATAAGAATTTTATACCCTTGACGAATAAAACAGAAGCGGGGGCAGATTTAGTGAGAACTATTACTAGTTAAATTAATAAATTCTACGAGTGGTCAAGAATGCAACATCAATGAATTCTTAACACGCTCCAAAGTATTAGTCGATACTGTGATTGATATGTGTTCGATTGTTGACAGGTTTGAAAAATGCAAATTCAGCTGTTAACTAATAATTTTCGACTCATTACGGTCAAACTAAGTGAAGCGTACCCCTCAAGATTACATCAATGAATTGATTACTTGAATCTTGAACCCACTAGTCGTTTCAAGAATGCAATAAATATTTGAGTATTGAACTCGGTAGAATATTGAACTCGGTAGTTATTACCAAAATCAATATTTAACTGATTTTTTTGAACATTCAACCCATTTGCCGTGTTCTTGGAACGATTAGTGGGTTCAGTTTTCCAATAATCAATTCATTAATGCAATCTTGAGGGGTACGCTTCTCTTGGTCTGACTGTAATACCATAATATTCTTCCAATTAAGATCATAATAAGCTAATGTTTTTTAGATTTGGGTCAGTTGGATATGGAAAATCTTGGGTTGCACGTGACGCCATCATTTTCTAAAATCTAAAAATAAAGAGCCACCAAAGTTATTCGTATCTTCCAGTCAGGCACGAGAGGGGGTAGATTTTATATATATTTATATAGTGTGAACATTTTTTCAGCTCAAGAGCAGGTTTCGTCTAAAAACAGGCACATTTTAAATTTCAGAGTGATGACGATGCGCGACATAAAGCTATGGACGCGTTTGTGAAAAAAATATACCTATGCCGGGATTTTTAGCCTTTTTAGAAGTAAAAGTATTAGGAAAATTGAATTGCTTATTGAAATGTTTGCTTGATCCAATCAGATAATTAGTGGCCTATTTAGCCAAAGTAAGTTCCAGATGTTTACACTATTTTCCGGCCGCCATGTTGGTGTCTCTTGAAGGTACACCAACATGGCAGCTCCATATTGGGCTTTGTAAATTTGTCCAAAATATTGTGACAAATATTTAAATATCGGGAAACGTACGGACCTTAAACTTGCAGAAGTGTCTCCCTGATTGTCTATCCCCTATAACATTATTATTTCTTGAGTTAATTTACTGAATAGTTTAATTGCTTGACGGTGCAGCTCAAAAAAATCTAAATTGCATATCCGCCATAGGGCGGGCATTTGAGCGATCGCTTTGGCCCGGGGTTAGGGATACTTGAATATTTTGCAAACATTTGACCACAAATCATTTCCCGGGGTGGGGAATTTCAGTTATATTTGACCTCACATTTTTGCACGGGGGTAGGGAATTTTACAGCAATTTTTTGGAAAATGCCAAATTCCCGCCCTATGCCCCGCCTCTCCCCCGCCGGCTTGACATTGATATGTGCATAAAATAAAACATTAACGAAACAATGAAACTAAAACTTAACAAGAACGTAAATTTACCTTGGACTCCACAAGGAGAGAAAGCGAGTGAAAACCATCAAATTCTCTTGCCAAGAGAAAACGCTGTGGTGGGAGGAAATTGTTTAATGCAAGTTTAATGAATAATTTAATCCTAATCGAGTGAGTGAGTGCCATTCGACTGTCTGCTAAGCTCATGGGTGTTACGTCATCCATGAGCAAAAAGGGAAGAAAAAGTACTGTAAACCAGACTAAATCTTTTTAAAGAACCTTCCAAGTCAAGATATATGTTGGCTAAGTCACATTTTTTCTATCTTGTGAAGTGCTTTTGAAAATTTAATAAACTAAGCGCTACTTCAATTATCATCATTATTATAATCATCATCATCATCATTATCATTATTAATAGTATTATTCAATATCATGCCTGGCAGAAGTCGTCGACGTTCATCTATGAGTTGTCACCGGTAGGCTGTGGATTGATGTCACTTGCAGGGATATTAATTGCGTTTAAACTTTCTTTTTTTCTAGTTACAAAGGAGATGGAAAAAGAATCGACAACAAACGGACATTTTAGGTAAGTTGCTCTTTTGAACGCTGATTCTTACACGATAATTTACATAGTACAAAACATATGCAAAAGTAATTAGCTTCACAGTCAAATGAACCATCCCAAAGAGGACACCAATTTTGTTTGAACGACGATGCCCATTTTGGTTTCGTTGACAGTTTTTAGAGTAAAGCAATGACTATTAACTCTGTGTTTTATCAACAACATTAATTCTAGACTGACCTAAATTGAATAAAGCGACTGCGCTCTACAGTTACTCTCGTCTTGGTGGTTTCGCATCATGTTCTTAGTTGTTGATCTGTCAAGTAACCAATATAAGTTGAAATTCTTTAGGTTACTTGACTGATCAAGCTAAAAACATGCAACACGCAACAGTATTCACAGAGAGAGAGAGAGAGAGAGAGAGAGAGAGAGAGAGAGAGAGAGAGAGAGAGAGAGAGAGAGAGAGAGAGAGAGAGAGAGGAAACCGATAGAGATTTAAATTTTCATGGAGCGAAGAAAACAAACAATTATACACTGGTAATGCCTTGAAAAAAGACAAACAAAATATCCTCAGAGAACAACACAATCATGTTCTCTTTCTCTCGCTGTAGCGTTTAAGGCTCTAAATTTGATTATCACTGAACAATCAAGACAATGATCTTCTCATCCTTTACATGTACTGCCGGTTCATGGCCTTTTTGATGAATGCTCCATCACTGAACTTGTTGAAGAGTTTACGGGAATCTAGTGCTGCTTTCACTTGGTGAGCCAAACAATGATTCTTTGCGTGGAGGTTTGCTGACTTTTTGGAAAATAGCTGTGAAAAATGAAGCAAATGTGAAAGTATGGCGTATCTAAGCGTTTGAAACAACTCCTAGGTTGCTTGTTGTACTTATAATAACAGCGATCTTCATTAACTGCTAACTCAGTGGACATTGTTAACACTTCAATTTTCTTTTAGAGGGATTTCGCGATTTTATATCCAGAGTTATCCAGAGTCCAGTCAATTGTATTCATGTGGGTCCATCAAACGTATTACTTAATCCGTTGTATATATAGAGGATATTACAGGACCGCGCGTGGATATGAATTTTATCTTCGAGTGAGCGCAGCGAACGAGTGAGATGTCGAGTTGAACACGAGAAGATAAAATTCATATCCACAAGCGGGCATGTAATATTCTGTTTATTACATAAACATACTAATGACGACGTCTTTGACGATTTTCCGAAGATTTCCGAAGATTTTTCAAAATTGTTCCGAAGGTAAAGCGAACGTTTCCGAACATTTTTCGGAGATTTTCCGTAGATTACCAAAGATTTCCGAAGATTTCCGGAGATTTCCGAGGAGGCACCGCGGATGTTTCGATCATACAGCAACATATCTAAGTACTTTTTTTAAGGGATTATGGAACCATAGCAATGGTGATCATTTTAGTAACTATGGCGACACCAATATCCTCACATGTGAAAGATAAAAATAGTACGTTCACTGCGTGCGATGAAGATATGATTTTTTAGTAAAAGGAGAAATATATGTTATATATATATGTTATTTACCGGGCGGGAGGTCCGTATGGGAAAAAACTGTGCCTGAGGTCTTGAGTACGGCCCGAGGCCGAAGGCCGAGGGCCGTACTCAAGACCAAGGGCACAGTTTTTCCCATACGGACCGACCTAGCCCGGTAAATAACATGTTTATTTTTTTCCTGCAGTAAATTGGTTTTACAGAGTACCAATGGGCTTGTTTACGCAACTCTTGTCATTGAATCGGCTTGCGCGCCGTCTACTAACGATTTGTAAAAAATCTTGGCAACGAGCGAATAATTCAGATAGTAGGCAAAGAAAGATGTATCAAAGAACATATAGTTTTCGAACTACTTTATGTTAGTTGCATTTATTTAACCAGTTAAGTTTTCCAAAATTGTTTTTCCGGTGTGAAATTTCGTGCGAAGTTTGAAGTTTTACTACAAAAACAATGTCTGTCAGTCGTCACTTTAAAATCACTTCAAATCAGACTTTTCTACCGTAAATTGAATAGCAGAAAGCGAGGAAATTCGTTAAGTGTATTCTACAGAAATTCTCCTAAATACTGCAACGATCAGAAACGTAAACTTGACTGAATTTGACTCAAATTCTACGGCGAGGGGAACACAGGATTAAGCGCCATTACAGCGCCAAGCTACAAACAACCATCCAAGCAAACTTTCACAACTTCAAAACACTCAACTCAATTTACTTACAGTGACTTTCCTTGCCATTTTAAAGAGAACGGAGATAAACTTTATGGTGACTAATCGTCGATGGATGTGTAGAAAAGGCAAAAGATTGCCGATTACCGCTAACTTTTAGGAGCGAAATTTAGGCAGTGGGGCAGTAAGCGGGAAAAAATCCGGCCCGTGGGCCGTATCGTAAAAAGCTGGACCAGTCACATGTGCCAGATTAGCCAATCAAGTTCGAGGATTTAGGCATCCGGCCCGCTCAGATGCTTGAGAAAAAAATAAAGCCTGGTATTTCACAGGTGTTTATGTAATAAATTCAAATTCGCCGCTAGCTGGCAAGAAATGCTATATTCAAACATGCTAGCAAATTTTTGGCAAACTTTTTCATGTTGGCTATCTAGGTGACAAATGTAAAGCCTGCTGGCTCGTTGAAGACCCCAAAGTCGAACGCTGGCTGGGAGTCCGATAACTTCAATATCCTGCTTGCCGGCTGTGAAAAGTGGGTATTTTTCCTAGGAAAGTTTAGTTTAAAAATACTAAACAAGATTGACGTGGCGGCACTCGAGTAATGTCAAGCACACTGTACGGTGGATTTTCTTTTAAATCGTCGTTGGCTACTCCTGACCGAAAACGCGGAAAATAGCAAATTAATAAATGAAAAAGTTAAAACAAACCCAACGGTCTTGTTCTGTGCTTTGGCAGCCTGACCTCGCACTCAGATCCACGTGTGTGACATTGTGACATCACAAATTCGCGCCGGGCCGTAAAGATGGATGAGCACTAGCACGACGAACACGAAGACATCAAGAAAAAGGTGGATATTTTTCACATTTTTCTATATTTTACACTGTGATAAAACCTGGGTTTTCGACCAATCAGAGCGTGTGGAGGGTCCTATTCATGTCATAACTCAAAAAAAAAAAACATTGGGACGACTGGATGTGAACAATTTACAGAGTGATCGTCTGAATAGTTTGCGGTTTCGTTTTGACTGACCTAACTTTTTAATTGTCAGATACCACCACCTTGAAATCCTCGATATGTGACAACAGATGTCACTCCTCCCTCGACACACCGAGTGAATGCTTTCTGGATAAGTTGGACAATCTTCTCGGGGACAACATAGGCTCGAAGTATGCGTCACAAGCAGAAAGAGGGCGACCTATGTTTAAAATAGCACGTGAAGAGTTAGAATTCCTGGTCGAAAAGGACTTCGAAGCTGCCGAAATTGCAAAACACACTGGTGGTCAGTATAAAACGCAGACTGCATGCAGACCAGGGATAAAACGCAGACTGCAGACCAGTGATAAAACGCAGACTGCAGACCAGTGATAAAACGCAGACTGCAGACCAGTGATAAAACGCAGACTGCAGACCAGTGATAAAACGCAGACTGCAGACCAGTGATAAAGCGCAGACTGCAGACCAGGGATAAAACGCAGACTGCAGACCAGTGATAAAACGCAGACTGCAGACCAGGGATAAAGCGCAGACTGCAGACCAGGGATAAAACGCAGACTGCAGACCAGGGATAAAACGCAGACTGCAGACCAGGGGTAAAACGCAGACTGCAGACCAGGGATAAAACGCAGACTGCAGACCAGGGATAAAAACGCAGACTGCAGACCAGGGATAAAACGCAGACTGCAGACAAGCGATTAAACGTAGGCTGCAGACCAGGGATAAACGCAGACTGCAGACCAGGGATAAAACGCAGACTGCAGACCAGGGATAAAACGCAGACTGCAGACCAGGGATAAAACGCAGACTGCAGACCAGGGATAAAACGCAGACTGCAGACCAGGATAAAACGCAGACTGCAGACCAGGGATAAAACGCAGACTGCAGACCAGGGATAAAACGCAGACTGCAGACCAGGGATAAAACGCAGACTGCAGACCAGGGATAAAACGCAGACTGCAGACCAGGGATAAAACGCAGACTGCAGACCAGTGATAAAGCGCAGACTGCAGACCAGGGATAAAACGCAGACTGCAGACCAGTGATAAAGCACAGACTGCAGACCAGGGATAAAACGCAGACTGCAGACCAGGGATAAAACGCAGACTGCAGACAAGCGATTAAACGTAGGCTGCAGACCAGGGATAAAACGCAGACTGCAGACCAGGGATAAAACGCAGACTGCAGACCAGGGATAAAACGCAGACTGCAGACCAGGGATAAAACGCGCACTGCAGACAAGCGATTAAACGCAGGCTGCAGACCAGGGATAAAACGCAGACTGCAGACAAGCGATTAAACGTAGGCTGCAGACCAGGGATAAAACGCAGACTGCAGACAAGCGATTAAACGCAGGCTGCAGACCAGGGATAGAACGCAGACTGCAGACTACAAGCCTTTTAACTTTACATCATGTCATTTCGAGCATTATCGAGTGCTAATCGTAAACAGGATTATTCATGCTAATCATAGTGAAAGTCTGCACTGTGTTTAGTCTGAATATCATTCCCACACATATCTTCTATTATTTTGTTTTCTATACTTGTTTTTTTTTCTTTTTCTTCTACCTGAATAGTGTAAATAAAGGTTGTTGTTGTTACCCTGTTTACGGTTAGCTCTCAATGCCCGAGGGGGGCATCTCATATGAGAAGGGCGGGGATGCTGAATTTAACCATGAAAGGAGATTAATCTGGGCGTGGATCAATCTTTTTTGACCCCTAAAAGATACCACTCAAAACAAAATAGGCTCAAGTACTACTCACCACTCAACAATGTCCAGTAAAGAAGTTCACGCTAGAAGACGGAATTCGAGTTATCGATGGAAATCAAGCCTTAAAAGGACACGAGAACATTCCATCATCACAATTTCTTCGATTGCACCCTAAAAGATACTTTGACAGTTAAAAATAGTGGCGGCTTCTCATGAACAACCTAACTGAGAACAGAATCATCGATTTACCCGCCTAAGAGACAAAACGAGAATTCCCGACCTTTTCATATTGGAGTCAGTTTCCCCCGGGTCTCAATGATGGAAATGGCAACACAATTCATGACGCAGTCTACAGTCTGCAGTCTTCATTTTACCCCTGGAACGCCGTCAATCCGCACATCCAGCTTACATTAGAGCGCGTAAACCAACCATCACGTTCCTGGATACTATGATGTATTCACTCTCCACTATGGTGAGGCCGAGGTACATACATATTACAAGGTGGCGAGAAAATACGAATTTTATGTTCTCGCGGCAAGAACAATATCTCACTCGTTCACTGCGCCCACTCGTGAGATATTGCTCTTGCCACGAGAACATAAAATTCATATCGTCGAGCTAACATGTAATGTTCTTTTTATTATTATAAGGACATGCTGATGACGGCGTTTTGAAAGATTTTTCGAAGATTTCCGATCACTTCCGGAGCTTTCAGAAGTTTTTCCAAAATTGTTGCGAAGGCCAGACAAACGTTCCCGAACATTCCCCAAAAATTTCTGAAGATTTCTGAAGATTGCCGAAGACTTTCGAGGAAGACCCGAAGATATTTCGATCATACACCAACGAATTTAAGTACAATTTAAAGACAAACTTGATATCAGTGAAATTATCGATATCTTCACCAGTGAGAATATGGTGATCACTCCATGGAAAATGCGCGCGTACGCTAGGATTTTTATTCACGAGTTGAGGAGTATCAGGAAACGAAAGAGTGAGTGTAGCGAACGAGTGAATAAAATCGTAAAAATATTTTCCATGGTGTAATTTGATTATTTTTATAGATATTGAGATTTTTGAAAAGAAAAATTGCTGATCAATTTGATCAGTTTGGGCGCGCATGTTTAGAAAACCCATTCAATCGCTAGAATAAACTAAAGTATAAAGTGTTTGTTCAATGAACATAAAAAAAATCCAAAATGTAGACGTAAATGATAACTTTTAACGAAAAAACAAACTTGACTTAGAATTACAAGTCATAAATGTCATAAATCAAAATGTGACTTGAATGTCACTAAATTATGAAAACATGCAGCTTCATACGCTTTTACGCTGAATAACACAATGCCCCCTACGCCGAATTTAGTCAAAAACAACTTCATGAAAATTCAAGGACAAACTTACTAGGTCATTGATGATGCTGACAGGATAGGACTTTCTTTTTAGATGCCTTTCAAATCTTGTCCTTCTTTTGTGAGAACGCTTAAAATAAATTCACTCAAAAGTTTTATCTTCAGCTCGTCGGGAGAAATTTCAGCTATTTCACTTAGTGTTTCTCCTTTTGTTTGAAGGAACTCTGTCAACAAAGCAACGTGTCGTTTCGTTTTGTTCACTGTGTTCTGGTTTTCTTGTTCTTCACTAAACGTCTTAATGGAGCTTTCCAAAGGAGCAAACCTTGAAGTAGCCATGTTAGATTCAAGAGTCGGAGTGAAACTCGCGGGCCGCGATCGTGCACTAGTGAATTTTCGTCGTGCGCGTGATTGGGCGAACGACGTCTTTTCACTAGGGAAAATTCATCGTCTTCATGGCTAATGGATTTAACGTACTAGTTTTACGCTATCGTTTTTAACTCGTGAATTGCGCATGCGCAACACGAGTTAAATTAAGTTATAAGGAAATGCGGACTTCGTGTGGATTTTATAGAAACGGAAGTCGTTGGAGCACGGTTATGGTATGGTAAATGCGCCTATAGCGAGCGAAATGATATAAACACAGAGCATTTATTCGACTTAAATGGAAAATACGCCACTCGAGTCCCGGATGTAGTTTCGTATGAATTTTACGAGTGGTGTATTTTCCAGTAAAACACTCGAGTCTATATAATAAAAACAAGTATTTAGCGTTTGATTCACAACACCCTGTGCAACACAAGAGATTTGTGGTCAGACCGTTGATAGGCCACGCGAACCGGCAGCATCCCCTCTAGTGAGGCCCTAAAGATCCTACATCCAGGACTGCGTATATCTTGCCAAATTTATTTTAAACGCTGCCCAAGCAAGGTCCGGCCCACAAAACCACTATCCCGACTTGGTTGGTCTTGTCGTGATACCCTATATGTACCAGTGTTATCGGACAGCGTAAAACGCATCCTGCAACAGCTCAACACCAAGATTGCTTTAAGCTCAGTCGCACACTTACATCTGTCTTCGAAAGAACAAAAAAAAACCGCTGGAAGAAAGACGGATTAACAGGCATTGTTTACAAGGTAAAATGCAAGGGCTCCAATTTTTCCTACATTGGAGAGAACAAACGGTGCACCTGGCTTTGAGAGCAGCAGGACATGATCCGGAGTGTAAAGAGTCGGAGATCCGACAACATGCCAAAAATATCGCGCGCGACATCCACCAACGCTACGACGACATTCTTGAAAGTAACAAAACCAATTAGTCTACTAATTACAAGCATAGGATTTTTCTGGAATCTTATATTCAAACATTGAAAAGAACTCTGTCAACAAAAAGAAAGAGTTCCCATGGGCATATATGCCGCTGTTAAGATCTCTTGGGATCAGAAACGTTGCAATTGAGCAATGATTTTGACTTCTAAGTTCAGACACGGTTCGAAAATTCTGTTAAATGCTCTTTTCAAAAAACATGAAAGACAAACTCCAACATGCGCATTGGCCGAGAATATTCCCCCGGCGGTTCCATCTATTTGCTAGATTATGGCACATTCCTGCATGGTTCATTAGCTTTATTTAAAAATTCGATTTTCTTAAATATCTCAGCATTTTTGAGTTTTTTAACATTTTTCTTTTGTGAACATAAGTTAAAATGCGTGACTTCAATCAAATAAAAGAAAACCCTGATTTTTTTTGTGCCCTTGAAGGTGGGAAGTATCCTTAACGAGGGAACGCTGAAGTGTAGCGTAAACGGCTCGGCCCCGTCTAAGAAATTCACTTTATGGATCTTTCATAGGGAATCAAGGGAGAACACAACCAATCCTTGTCATCTTGCTGGATCTGCAATTAAACAGGGATCCTATGTTGGTCGAATTGACAAGTGGTCAGATTGGAAACCAACCCCGCACAACTGCAGATGGTTGCTTCTCTCAGGTGCTTCAAACCCTCCATGCAGCATTATCATCTCTGATAGAAGGACTAGGGATTGTCCTGGAGCCAGAGGCGGTACGTTTCTCTCCGGTGTTGCTCACGATTTAGCTAACATGGAAACTGCAGTTGGAAACGAATTGTTCAACACTGTTAGAGACTGTTTTCTAACCAAGTCCGCAGCGTTAAATCAGATCACGAGACTTTTCGAAATATGCAGCTGTGACGGGGCAAAACCAATGTTGTACTACACCGGGCATGGAGAAAAAGAGACTGGAAACTGGTGCTTTGAAGATGGAAGTATTTGTATTGAAGCAATTCTTCGTATGCGTCCTGAAGGAACTTACTACCCAATGATCTTCAGTGATACTTGCTACAGTGGCCACTGGGCAAATTTCTGCCTTGAAAAGAACATTGAAGGTTTCCACTGCTTGGCAGCATGTCCGGAATATTCTAAAGCTATTGACACCGAAGGTTTGTAACTTGGCTCGTTTTGAGCATGCGCGTGCAGAATACGCGCTAGCAATCACTCCAAGAGTATTTTATACCAATGCTCATATAAAAGCATCGCTTGAAATATCTGGTTTTCATACTCACCATGTAATTGATGCAAGTGAGGCCAAAAAAAATTACGATTAATGTTTTTATCATTATCCTGGACTCTCTCTTCTCTCTCCCGGCTTCAACTCCTCTCTAGGGTGGGGAGGGGAAAGGAAACGTCTATTGTTTGTCAAATTAAGTCGGTCTGTTAGAAGTCCTTTTGTCGGTTTCGTTTCCATCTTGGATAAGTCGTTTGTCGGCAGTTGCTAATATCTGTTACGAGGCGTTTGTTCTAGGTTAGTGTACCAGCTTTCTAGAGTCAGTCGCTGAGAATAGTTTGTACTTTAGGTTAAAGTGCACCTAACCTCAAAGTATTTGTTTTCGTTTAAATAAATCTTTGCACCTGTTCGAAAGACACTGCGCCTTTTTAAGCTAAATCTTGACTTTTTACAGGCTGTAAAAGTTACGAAATCAAGCCATCATCTGTTCCACGACCGAGCAAGTAAGGGGCATGGGTCTATTCCTTGTTTGACGTCAAAGACTGTTTTGCGTCGTAGTTAGTCTTTGTAAACATGCATGCAAAGAAGTTTGTGACGTCAAACCGGGAATAGACCCATGCTCCTTACTTGCTCGGTCGTGGACCAGATGATGGCCAGATTTCGCGACTTTTACAGCCTGTAAAAGTCAGTAATTAAAAGGCAAAAGGCGCAATGCGTTTCAACCAGGTGTGAGGATTTATTTAAGCGAAAAAAATATTTTGAGGATGAGGTGCACCTTAAGCATAGAGCAGAGCCCCAGTAAATGTTCTGGTTTGTCAGTTGATGATGCATCGCCACTTTTCGTGGCTCGTTTGTGTTCAGTCAGTCCCGTGTTAAGCTTTCTGCTAGTCTCACAGTGTAGGGAATCTGATGAAAAGCTTTATACGAGTCTTTCAGCTAATACCATCATGGCTAAACATGAGACCAATCACTTTCAACGGACCAGACTTATAATGACATCATCGGGTAACAAACACTATTTACTTGACTTTGAAGATGACTTCCGCTCAGGTTGTCAAAACGTCAGTCACCAGTAACAGTCGTTTTCAGAACTACCTTCACCCGGACGATCACACAATAAGAACTATTGGGACTAAGCCCTAATATAATCCTTGGTTGGCATTGACTCTGAAATAAGCCAACGCATTCAGGAAAGTTGTGCGTTTCAACACACAAGGAGTAAAACTTTAAACTGAGTTGGAAAAGCTTAGAATTCTTTATCTAATTGTTTTTCGAATACTTTTTAGGTAAGGGTGGAGACTTGACTTTGTTCATGACGGGAAAGAAAGCACGTCCTAGACACTGAACCTTTGTTCAGTGGAGGGAACAGAAAAGACTTTCCGATTACCACTGGATATGACACAGCTCCCAAGTACACTGAATCTGTCGACAGCTATCTGGTCAATTCTGAAAATACTGTGATCAGCCAAAGTTTCCACAATGGATGCCTTAGTGCTATTTTTGCACCTCCAAAAGGTTACACTTCTAGGCCCTTTGTTTCTAGCGCGAGTCCATCTGACCATGACTCTTTCATCGAGTTGGCCAACAAAATAGGAATCTTAAAGGTGGAGAGTCAAAACATATATCTTCTCTTGCATGCGATGAAAAATTAGGATTTGGTGTACTTTTCATGAAAAATTATGGCAGTGCTCAAACAATTTTGACGAACACGTCAGATATAGAGAAGTTTATGGAAGATAGTTTTAAGATCACTGCGTGTGCCGCCTGGGGTTCAACATTTTATATCATTATGACAAAGGGCACAAGAGAATACAAAGGGAAACAGACGTGGTTCATCAAAAGTCATGGGGCGCGGCTGCAAAGCTGATGCAGGAGAACCAGGATAAGAAAAAAGTTGTAACAGGGATATGCTACTCTACTGGCCAGAAGGCGTATCTTGTTGTCGTGATGGAGACATCACAGGACCAGATTTACAAGAAGTTTCTTGATGTAGACGACTTGGACAAATGGGTGAAAGAACAATGTAAAGAGGGATTTCATCCTACCATTATCTTTAAGGATCCGACTGATAACAAAACCTTAGTCGTGATGGTTAAAGATGGAAAAAAGGTGCCTTATATATGTAAATATGATTGTAAGGTGTCCTTTGCCTAGTTCCTAGGCCTCAATATTTGGCCACGGGGTCTTGCGGAGGGGAATTCTTTGAGCGTTTCTGGATGAGTGACCGCTAGCGAAAAGCAATTTAAACTCCTCCCTTTTGGTTTATTGTTAACTTATTGTTAACTGGTCAAGTTAAACGGCTCATTTGGATCTAAGGACGGACCATTAGAAAAGTGATGGGGGGGGGGGGGGAGGGGAAAAAACCAAAAAAAAAATTCATGCAAGGGAAATTGCCAAGAAAAAAATTCGTGCAAAGAAGAAGGTAAATAAAAAAAATTCATGCAGAAGGAAGGTCCAGGTTCGGTTGCTATGGCGTGACGTCATTTATCTGTTAGGTTGCTGTCATCGCAAGAATTTTGCGGTTCTATTGTGGTTTGCGATAATTGCTTTCAATAAAAGAAACTGTGTACTAAGTAACCTAGCCTGCGAACGCAGACGTATTTCCGGCTGTCACTGGTTCCGCCGAAAATAACGTCTGCGAACTCGAGTCAAAGATTGATTTCCGTGACGTCAAACCTTTTGTTTTGTTGTTGACCATTAAAATTCACCGATAGAATATGATACTCGCATACACGCGCGACGCCGCGGGAGCCGGTGATAATTTTAGAATCATGAATTTGTTCGCAATGAGCTATGAGGGCCATTGAAAACACCGAAGAGGATTAACTTCCGAGGTTTGTTTGCTTTGCAAGGAAAAAGTTTCCAGTGAAGAAAAGATAAAGATGTTTGGAAAAAATACAGTGGCCACTCACTCACTGATGCTGCGTTCAACTGAAGTCGATCTGTCCGTTTACGGGCAAGATTAAAACACGACACTTTCGCGCGTGATGTGACATATCTGTGACCTGAGTTTAACTCTAACAAAGATTCTTAGGGAGATTTACCTTTCCTATGAAAGGTGGTTCTCCGTATATTTCTCTCAGCAAATTGGTTGATTCTCTAATGTGCTACATTTGTATAAAGTAACATGCAGGCCCGTAAACGTTAGCCTCTTAGTGAATAATTATGGACTTCGATCTGCTCAACGGAATAATTTACTTTCTCAGTGGAGCCTTTAAGTAGAATCTTAATGCCGTTGTGTTTGCTACCTCTGTGGCAATTTTTATTTAAGTTTATTGGCTCATTTATGTTGCACTATTGAATCGGTCGGATCAGTGGCCTTCGATTCCCTATTACCGTGATCTTTTGTTTGTTTATTAGCCGTGACCTACAGGATAATCTTTCATGATGTTTATCACGGACGGTTATGCAGGTCTCAGATCCGAGTCCTTTCAAGGCTATTGTAGTTTCTTAGAAGAGAGCACCTCCATTATTTTGTTGCATTACTAGCATCCAACAGGCGTCCGTGTTTTGCAACCGTCAGGTTACCGTGTTGGAATTAAATTCTAGATGCTGTATAATGATCTTGTTTGGCAAATGTTTTAGGTTGTTTTCTTCTCACATCACGAAACAGTGGGAGTCGTGTTAAGCCTGTCAACTCTACCATTTTCAACTGCTCTGATCTCTAACACGGACCTGACACTGAGTGCGATATTGCACTTATTCTACGTGGATTTAAGCGGCTGACTCTGTCCTTCATCAGGTTAATTAACAGCGGTGAAACAACGATTACAATGTTCTTCTCACGAGTTGGTCCACACAAGAATACACAATAGGCAAAGCCTGAAATACAACAGACTTTCCAACTCCAGCTGAAGATTTACAAAAACATCGCTCTTCGATTAAAAACAAATCGCAAGGCTTCCTCTTGATGCTTATTGAGGCTATCAAACCCGAAAACTTTCCTGAACTCATCCTCTGTAATTTTTTAACACGCGTTTGCGAGAGCTCCACGCACGATCTCTGTGTGTTACCTCTTCAGATATGCAAGGTGAAATGTGATTGGTTTTTAAGCGCTGACGTCACGGAAATCGTTCTCGTGGCTCGAGTTCGCAGACGTTATTTTCGGCGGAGACAACGACAGCCGGAAATACGTCTGCGTTCGCAGGCTATAAGTAACCTGGTAATTTTCAGATATGATCTGGCCGCATAATTTATTTTTTTATAATAAATTTTCACAACGCGGGATTATTGTTCGCTTACACATAATAGAGACTTCGACTTCCAATGAACCCTTCATCGGTCATTGAAAACGGGCACAAACGAGACTTGCCTCCCGAATTAGAAGATATGGTGTTTCTCCTGACGCATTTGTGCGAAATTGATCCAGTTTTCAGTCGAATTTTCCTCGTGGAGTTAAAGAAGGCGCGCTTGTTTTCCTTTCGCGGGAAGAACAACAAAGAAGCTGTCCCTGGATATACGTTTGGATTTGTTGTTGCGGCAAACCATTAAACAGTTGTTGAAAACCAAACAAAACCGACAACCGCGATTAGCTTGTACATGAATTCAATCACCTGTGGAACGACAGAGAGAACCAAAAAGTGTCTTCAGCTAGCGCTAGCCGTGACCAACCTCGTAGAGCATCCAATCAAGACAACAAGACGCAGGTACCAAGTTATATCATTCGATTAATCTTTCATTTATATGATAATTAACTTACATGGATTGTCATGCTTTTAGATAGTATGGGGACTAGACAGGTACTAAAAATCACTGTTTTCATTTGTGAGTTAGACCCTATACTGAGTCCATCGTACAATAGTTTTCTGAAAGACAATTATTTCAGGTACATAGAAAATCCGTATAGGTACATATTATAAATCGTATAAATGCTCTCTGGTTTGCCCACGCAAACGTCCACGTAGAATTGACGTTGCCGAGGGTTAGAGGATATTTTCGGGTTCACCCAGGCTGAAGTCCATGCAACACAGTTGCTGATGAGTGCTTCAAGATATGTAACAAAATCGTCAAAGTTATTTTTCCGACGTGCGTGACGTACATTATAGGAACATGTTACATATCCTTTCAGGTTCACCCAGGCTGAAGTTCACGAGTAATTCGAGATATGTAACAAAATCGTGATAGAGATTTTTCCGTCGTGCGTGACATTATAGGAACATGTTACATATCCTTTCTGGTTCACCCAGGCTGAAGTCCATGCAATACAGTTGCTGAGTGCTTTGGGATATGTAACAAAATCGCCAAAGTGTTTTTCCGTCGTGCGTTGCATTATAGGAACATGCTGTGGTGGGTTCTGGTTCACCCAGTCTCATTGAAGTCCATGCAGTACAGTTGTTGAGTGCTTCTGGATATGTAACAAACTCGTGATAGTGATTTTTCGGTCGTGTAGTTTCCAGAATCGCTTCGCATTACTTGTAAACAATAAGATTATGAGCTCGTGATTTCTATCACGCATAATAATCGTGAGCGTAACCTCTTGAGAGGTTTTTGAAAACCTCGTTGCAATAATTTTTGAGAATTTCTGACTGCATAACATAAACTGATTTTCAAAGTGTCTGGACACATGACGCGTTTTGTGGAACACAAACGATCACTGCCAGGGATATGATTACATTGGAATGTTACAAGCCACTGGTATCCCGTGGAGATGTAGAACTAAAAGTTCTTCATCTCCACGGGATCCAAGGTCTGTTTTTGGTTGCAAAGAACGTCTGGCTCGTTGTGCTACAACATACACTGTATACTGTATTGTAATGGAAATAATAAAATAAAATTTGTAATAAATTAATATTAGAATCTGGTATCTTTGTAAATATTATATGCTATAAAATTCGTTATGCTCAGAATAAAAATTAGATGATGAGTCTTATCCCCTTGAACAGGAGCCCGTGCCTTGAATAAGAATTCTATAATACAATGAAAAAGTCATTCACACGTAGTAGTAAGTGTTAACCATGACAGCAACATTAACACTGCCACTGGTACTTTAAAAAAAAGAACCACAAAGTGTGGTTTTCATTGACAGGCAGACTATCTTCGCTCTAGGACATACTCGTCTGAGCAAAACTGCTAAGGTTTACGTGTCGCTATCGTAAAACCACAAAGGAGAGTCTGTGTTGGCCTGTCTATTAACTTTTCAAAAAGGTAAATCGCTCAAAGACAAACTCGCCAGAACAAAACTTTAGAGGCTTACGTGCCACTACCGTAAAACCACATAGGGGAGTTTGTGTTGGGCTGTCTATGACCTTTTCAAAAAGCAATATTTGTCTGAAAAAAAATTCGCGCAGAGGGTTTCACCTGAAAAAAAAATTCCTGCACAAGCCGTGAGTGAAAAAAAAAATTCGTGCAAGCTTAATAAGCGTCGCTCTAGTACAATACAAACAATAAGGTTGCCCGGTCTTGCCCGTTATTAATGAACCCTGATTGGAAAAAATCTCTTATGTGTTAAAATTATAAGCGCGAATTTTAACGAAAGCGCTATCGTTCTTGTAATCGCTTTGCTGCGAAAGTCTATCTCCGAGATTTTCAGTTTATTCGAAACGTTTATCATGAAGATGGTTTGTTTTCACTAGCGGCCATGTTTTTTAAACTGCTTTGAGCGCTTGTTTAACTGTCCGTGATTCGGAAACGCTGACAACCACAAATGTTTTGAAATTGTAATAAGGTTCTCTAGCTTTCTATGAAAACGTTCTCCGATTTTCGAAATCGGGATCTTTTAACCTCGATTGGTTTAGGTAGAATCTATCATGCTTTTATTCTCAGCTTTGCTGACGAGAGAGAATTAAATTCTTAGCTAAGAGCTCGAGTTTTCCGCTCCGTTAGTCACGCACTGAACTCCACTCCCTAGATTTGCATACTGACAAAACTCGAACGGAGAAACCCATGGGACAGCTCTATCATTGAAATGACAACAATAGCACTTCGGAGCGCTAATTAATTGTCAACACGCGACAATAAATATGTTTGAACAGCACGTTTCTTGATTTATTACTTGTTAATAGCGATATGATTCAAATACACAGAGATTTGAAATGAATAAAAATACATTTATTGACAACGAAAGCTCCAACAACTACGAAATATACATCTCAGTCATTATAAAAAAACTACGATTGCGAATTAAATTTGGTCTATGAACCTAATAGACAACACAAAACAACTCTGTTAAATATTCAAGACCGAGAAAATGAACAAGTTTATCGCAATCCATTTTAACTCAGTGTTTACAACTCTCTGAGCTCTAACTCGTCAAGTACTACAGTTTGTTCTTTCAATGCGGGCATGATCCAGTAACAACAATATGACGAATAAATTCAGTCTTCACTGGGAACTTGCGGGTTTTTTTATTTATTATTAACTTTCTACTTTTTTCGCGTATTTGTAAGGATGGCTTTGACTTTTAAGGCGCCGAGATCGCCGTTTCTGAATCGGTTCATCATCGTCTAAGTAATTTACAAAATGAATCCGCTGCCTTTTCTTTGGCGGTGAGGGCATTGGTGACGGTGATTTTACTGTGGGAGGAGGGGTCAGTATGATAGGATTTAACGGAGTTAATGCCGTAGGTCCTTGTAAGACGGCCCCTTGATTTAAATTTGGTGCCACGTTGAAGGGGTTTAGGGGCGTAGAGGGCGCTGTTACCGTTGTAGAATCTCCTAGACTTGTTGGCAAATTAACTTCCGGCTGACTGGTGTTCATCTCTTGAGGTTTATTTCTAGCTGGAAGTGGTGTGTGTGTGTTCAATTGTTGTTTGAAAGTCAGGTATCTGTTTTGCAGCTGTAGAAACTGTTTAGCTTTCTCATCTTCTCCGAGGTCTCTGCGAGAGAGAGTGACATCCATTCCGCTTTGTAATCGCTGCATGGTTGGAAGAAGAGGGTCTGATGAAAGATTTTGCTGTTTCAGATATCTTAGTAACTCCTGAGGGATAGTTTCTTCCATCGCTGCTTGATTAAATCCTTCTTCTCCAGGGAGCACGTTTGTTCTCAGCCTACAGTCATCTTGAGTTGTAGTTTTCAAATCGATCAAAAGATACCCATAGGGCCTTCTTACAGCTTCTTCATATTGTTTTAGGAAGAAATCGGTTCGCCCGGGATACATTTGTTTGGCTAGAGTCAAAACTTGCAGCTTATCTCGAGGATTCTTGAACAACACCAAGTAGTGGCTATTTAAACTAATGCTGCGACTGCCTTTTCCTTGATGGAATACGTTCTGTACGATGTAAATGACACTCAGGTTGCGATGGTGGGATCCTCTTGTAAACAAATTGACGATTCTCTGATCTTTGCCGGCATCAATCATCTGATCGTCAAAGACGATTAAATTCCGTTTGTTAACACTAAAATAAGCATCTTGTTCTAAAGCCGTGGGGATTCCCTTGACAAATTCTATGTTTGGTATGGTGACTAGCATTTCCATATAAGCGGGCTGCCACTGCGAGTAACACCACACTATCTTTTCGGGAGGAAGGTTAATCATTCTGTAAGCCTGTGTCAACAGCGATTGGACCCAGACAGTCTTGCCTGATCCCGTCATCCCAGCCACCATACATGTGAACGGGTGTTCAAACTGAAACCGCTGACACTTCTCAGTGGAATAGTGCATCGCATTGAATGGAGTGAAGTGACCGGGAGTACTGTGCTTATTTTAGTGTTAACAAACGGAATTTAATCGTCTTTGACGATCAGATGATTGATGCCGGCAAAGATCAGAGAATCGTCAATTTGTTTACAAGAGGATCCCACCATCGCAACCTGAGTGTCATTTACATCGTACAGAACGTATTCCATCAAGGAAAAGGCAGTCGCAGCATTAGTTTAAATAGCCACTACTTGGTGTTGTTCAAGAATCCTCGAGATAAGCTGCAAGTTTTGACTCTAGCCAAACAAATGTATCCCGGGCGAACCGATTTCTTCCTAAAACAATATGAAGAAGCTGTAAGAAGGCCCTATGGGTATCTTTTGATCGATTTGAAAACTACAACTCAAGATGACTGTAGGCTGAGAACAAACGTGCTCCCTGGAGAAGAAGGATTTAATCAAGCAGCGATGGAAGAAAATATCCCTCAGGAGTTACTAAGATATCTGAAACAGCAAAATCTTTCATCAGACCCTCTTCTTCCAACCATGCAGCGATTACAAAGCGGAATGGATGTCACTCTCTCTCGCAGAGACCTCGGAGAAGATGAGAAAGCTAAACAGTTTCTACAGCTGCAAAACAGATACCTGACTTTCAAACAACAATTGAACACACACACACCACTTCCAGCTAGAAATAAACCTCAAGAGATGAACACCAGTCAGCCGGAAGTTAATTTGCCAACAAGTCTAGGAGATTCTACAACGGTAACAGCGCCCTCTACGCCCCTAAACCCCTTCAACGTGGCACCAAATTTAAATCAAGGGGCCGTCTTACAAGGACCTACGGCATTAACTCCGTTAAATCCTATCATACTGACCCCTCCTCCCACAGTAAAATCACCGTCACCAATGCCCTCACCGCCAAAGAAAAGGCAGCGGATTCATTTTGTAAATTACTTAGACGATGATGAACCGATTCAGAAACGGCGATCTCGGCGCCTTAAAAGTCAAAGCCATCCTTACAAATACGCGAAAAAAGTAGAAAGTTAATAATAAATAAAAAAACCCGCAAGTTCCCAGTGAAGACTGAATTTATTCGTCATATTGTTGTTACTGGATCATGCCCGCATTGAAAGAACAAACTGTAGTACTTGACGAGTTAGAGCTCAGAGAGTTGTAAACACTGAGTTAAAATGGATTGCGATAAACTTGTTCATTTTCTCGGTCTTGAATATTTAACAGAGTTGTTTTGTGTTGTCTATTAGGTTCATAGACCAAATTTAATTCGCAATCGTAGTTTTTTTATAATGACTGAGATGTATATTTCGTAGTTGTTGGAGCTTTCGTTGTCAATAAATGTATTTTTATTCATTTCAAATCTCTGTGTATTTGAATCATATCGCTATTAACAAG
Source organism: Platygyra sinensis (assembly GCA_019787425.1). Classification (NCBI taxonomy): domain Eukaryota; kingdom Metazoa; phylum Cnidaria; class Anthozoa; order Scleractinia; family Merulinidae; genus Platygyra; species Platygyra sinensis. The sequence continues at coordinate 748 of JAHPZR010010669.1, read as the reverse complement.
TAATAAATCAAGAAACGTGCTGTTCAAACATATTTATTGTCGCGTGTTGACAATTAATTAGCGCTCCGAAGTGCTATTGTTGTCATTTCAATGATAGAGCTGTCCCATGGGTTTCTCCGTTCGAGTTTTGTCAGTATGCAAATCTAGGGAGTGGAGTTCAGTGCGTGACTAACGGAGCGGAAAACTCGAGCTCTTAGCTAAGAATTTAATTCTCTCTCGTCAGCAAAGCTGAGAATAAAAGCATGATAGATTCTACCTAAACCAATCGAGGTTAAAAGATCCCGATTTCGAAAATCGGAGAACGTTTTCATAGAAAGCTAGAGAACCTTATTACAATTTCAAAACATTTGTGGTTGTCAGCGTTTCCGAATCACGGACAGTTAAACAAGCGCTCAAAGCAGTTTAAAAAACATGGCCGCTAGTGAAAACAAACCATCTTCATGATAAACGTTTCGAATAAACTGAAAATCTCGGAGATAGACTTTCGCAGCAAAGCGATTACAAGAACGATAGCGCTTTCGTTAAAATTCGCGCTTATAATTTTAACACATAAGAGATTTTTTCCAATCAGGGTTCATTAATAACGGGCAAGACCGGGCAACCTTATTGTTTGTATTGTACTAGAGCGACGCTTATTAGTAAACCTATACCGAATTAGTATGCAGGAACGCATTTTACCTAGGTAGCTAGACACTTCATTAGTATGGAGGAACCCAAGATTATAACAATAGGTGACGTCATTGACTCG
>JAHPZR010010668.1:10000-28333 GCA_019787425.1 Platygyra sinensis | reverse complement strand
TAAGTAAAGCAAATGTGTGTTATTTTCACTAGTTTTTAACTAATAAAATGTGAGGAACAATGTCGTCACGACCAGTAGTGCGGCACAGCCCTAATGTTTAAATTACATGTGTCTTACTGTACAACGGCCCTTTTCTATCAAACTGATGAATATGTACTTGTTTCTCTGAAATGAAGCTATCGATTTCAACCATCCCACCGACGATTGTTTACTGATTCTGGCAAGGTCCCTTAAGGCAGATTTCTATATCATTGCTTTCTGTGCTATTTTTCTTCATCGTTAAACACAGTGTATTGATGGTTTTAGTCCGCTTCCTTTACAAAGGCATGTCAGAAAAGGTAACGATGCAAAGAAACCGAAAGAACGCAGTTTAATGCAGCGCATGCGTAATTGCAATTGACTGCTTTTAGGTTACCCTCATTTTGGTCAGCGATGCTTGGTCCTGACTAAAGGAGCAGGACCTCTGGGGATGAGAGGTGGCTTCTTGGAAATACACCTTTTTCTCGAGAACCCCTCATTAGAATTTCACGAAATGTGGCAAGAGAATACTTTGGGAAATAAGTAACTGGAGTATTGAAAAAAAACTGAACTTAAAGGAAGAAAATTCTAGATATTTCAGTTAACCTTCAACGAGGGATAATTAAAGATCTCTCGTTACTTATTATTAAAATTGGTGAGCATCGTTACAGGCTTGTTGCATACAAGTTAAAACGAAAATCTTATGGCCAGATTTTCTGCAAATTTGGCACAAACCGGTTTGAACTGCCTGTCTATATTTATTCACACTGGTATCAAAAACTGTTCTACCTTAACATTTTATGGAGCGATCGTAGAGAACATATTGGAACCAACCTCTAGCTAGATTTTTCCCATCAAAACGTGTATCCAACTCAGCGCAACACTAATTAGTTTTCAATTTAATCAAGTTTATTTTCATGTCGGTCAATACATGTTACATACAATTAAGACAAATATGAATGAATGAATGAAGGAAGACTAAAGAAACCTTTACAGGTCTTCACATCATCACATTATCACATTTTCAAATATACAAAGCAGGTGTCAAACTGCCTTGTCCGCTTTATTTACTATATTAGGTTCGAACTTTTCCGCACCCTTTTTCATAAAGCTATAGTAATAATGATGTAATTAAGGTTTTGAGGACGCAAGGAAATTATTCACAGACACAGTTCCCATATCTTCCGGTTTGGGATAGGTTTTATCAAAACTGGCAAACTGCTACATAAAGTAATTTTTGTACTCAAAGCTGGATGAGATTCAGGATTACCGGTTCCGATCTCACTTATGCTCATGTGTTGCCAAAATCAACCTGGCCCAGCTCCACCGACTTTGTTGCCTAACAAGTCTGGTCTCTTCAGACGGAAGTAAGCCTCCCTGAGGAGGCAAGTATTTATATGAAACAATTACCAGATGTCATCATTTGGGCAAGTGTCAGAACCAGTCTAATATGGCACTCTGTCTATAATAATCTCTGAGGTACTATAATAAGGATATGAAACGGGTTGAATAATGGCATCTTGCCACTGACATCTTCGCATTCTTTCTCTCCAAATACCTTTTGCTTAGCTCGTGTGTATGCAATATTTCGATTGATTCAGATATGATATCAAAATACATCTAGCCTTGCTTTTATCCAGGTCAGACCGGCTACTTCTTATCTTTTCGAACTACGAATTTAGAACCACGGGAAGATGGATGATACGTTGCTATTTTGAACCTTAAGACTGCCTTTAAGCGAACCCACATAAATTTCCTCTCATCAGTGACTTTTCTTTCTATTACGCCAGACATACAGTTTACTTGGACTTTGCGGCCTAAGGCTTTCGATTCTGTGTGTCCGGCAAAGCTCGTGTCGAACCTAAGAACGTTTGGAATTGATGACCCCCTACTGTCCCGGTTTTACTCATACCAAACTGGAAGGCGTTAAAGAGTGGTTATAAATGGAATTTGCAGTAATTGGACTGACGTTGGATCAGGTGTACCCCAGGGGTCACTTATTCTCTTCTATCATTTGTGAATGACATGCCAAATGTACTTAGTAGTGCGACGCTGGCTATGTTTGCTGACGATTCTAAATGTTTTAGGATCATAAATGATGATGCTGTTTTTTCGGAATTGCAGCAGGATTTAGTTTCGCTTACAACTTGGTCCTTGTCAAATGAATTGTATTTTCAGCCTACAAAGTGCAGTAATCTGCGTATACCTAGCAAGCGTACTAGTCCATATGGTAGCTATAGTATAAATGGTATAGATGTGGAGTTTGTCTCAGCTGAAAAAGATTTGGGGTAGTGATCGTAAATGACACCTCTTGGAAGGATCAAATAGTCATGATAATTGCTAAAGCAAGCAGGCTAATCAATCCTCTCGAAGAAGATCTATCTTTTTTTAATTCTTAGACACTCCCAATTGCAAATCGCGGACGCTTGTGTTGTTGAGCCAAAAAATTGTTTCCTGGTTCCTTCAGCAGGTGGTTAACATCCAGTTCATCCCAAGATTAAAATTTTGGTTCGTTCGTGTGTCCAGTGTTCATTGCTGATCAGATGAAACCATCGAGGCTTGTTTGTCATATGAGTGGATTCGTTATATTCGAGTTTATTATTCCCGCGTGTTACACTGTGTTACCGCATAAATAGGTCAACAACTAAACTTTTGGAGGACTCGGGAATTAGTCATTTCAAGTTGAGAGAAACAAAATTCGTCATAGATAAGACCTACGAAGAAGCAAAACGAAGTGCTCTAGTTTAAAATATATCTCAAATCTTTCCTTAATTTTCATTTTTAGGATTCCACGGAGACGTGAAACCTTTTGACGGCGCGGGTGGTGTTCAAGCTCACGCTTTCTACCCCAGTAGTGGAGGAGATATTCACTTTGATGACGACGAGACATGGACTGTCAACTCTTTACTTCCGATTGCAGTGCATGAGATAGGCCACAGCCTAGGACTGAATCATTCGACTGTGCCTGGTTCCATCATGACTCCATTTACAAGTAACTTACAGAGCAACGTCGTACTTTCTGATGACGACGTGGACGGTATACATCACATATATGGTACGTAACACTCCGGTTTTCGAACTTCTTTATGTTTTTGAAGCTCCGTCACTTCCGATTGGGGAAATGTTGGTCTTTTTTTCAAGGTCATGAAGCAAATTTGCAAGTCATAAGAAAAAGAGAAAATATATATAATGTACTTTTGGTCTGAATCATGCTTAAATGCGTATTGATAGAGTAAGATGCTCATGGGCAATAATTGGACACGCCTAACACGATTTCCAGTCCGGGCTCGTTTCACCATCAAAACCCTGGCTTGCAACGGTGTTTTATGGCAAAACGTTATTTCATTCAAAGGTGTTGCGCAGCATATGGTATAATTGCATATTTTGCATCCATACAAACTTTGTCAAGTCTAAGAAGGTGTTCCGTTCTCTCTTTAAAGGTTTTTGCAGACCTAGGGTGACTGCCATTGAATCCTGGATGGGTAATGGTAAAAGTTACATTTTTAAAGGGGATCGTTTTTGGCGCTTCAACGACCTCGCCGCAGAGGCAGATCGTGGTTACCCCCAAGCGATATCTTCGGTGTGGATAAACGTCCCAGATGACATCGATGAAGTTTTTGTTTGGGGTCACAACTGGAATACCTATTTTTTCAAAGGGCATCAGTACTATAGATATAACGATTACCTGGATAAGGTGGAAATTCAATATTATCCAAAAAATATCTCTGAAGGATGGCGTGGACTTCCGAAAGATGGAATTGATGCCGGGTTCACTTGGAGTAATTACAAAAGCTACTTTTTCAAAGGCGATAAAGTGTACTTATATGATAACATCAATGACGAGGTGTCGTCTGATTACATCAACGGCAAACTAATTAGTGACGTATGGCCCGGTATCCCTAACAACATCGATAGTGCTTTCCGCTGGTATTGGGATGGTATCAGCTACTTCTTCAAAGGTGATAGTTATTGGTTTTGGGACGATGATACAGACACGGCAAAGGGTCCTTTTCTAATCGGGGATACGGCATGGAAGAACATATGTGACGTTTAGGTGAGGTTCTACCTCGTTTTAGTCATATTACGTGCGATTGCTGCTTCATTTAATCTTGTATATTGCGTGGTAACCTGTCTAAATTGATAATTTGGTTTTATCAACTGGGTTGAAAATGTGAATTGGCCACCGTAAAGAGATTCGAAAGCGTTAGCCACATTATCAACCCAGTTGATAAAACCAAATTATCTTGTAATGCTCCCCACTTGAGGGTTTTCTTTGTGCTGAAAAAAATCATGTCACTCATAGGATATTTCATAATATGCTGCAAGAAAACATCTTATAGCCAGTAATTAGGAGTAAATTAAGATGCAAAGCAATTTTTCTAGTCATCTTTGTTTTCTAGAGTTTTTTGCAAGAACTCTCCCGATTGATGAAATTCGATTTTCGTTCACATTAATACGCTCTACATTTCTATCTTTTTGTAAATAGTGACACTCGTTGCGGGGCAACGTAAGAAGACTTCTATCGAGATTTATTCTATATAGCATTGATCTTAACAAAATATCTTAATATGAAAACACTGAATTCAGTGCCATGGAATTCTTGAGACTTGAGAGGTTCATCAGATTACTACGACGACGCAACAGTTTCGTTGTGAGTTGACGCTGTTTCTACTTAGTGGCAGATCCACTTTTAGAAACTACAGATAATTTCAGCCATAAGGAGCTAAATATTCGGTAAAATTCCTCTCAGACATAAAATTGAATATACCTAATACCTTATTTATCTAGACAACTGACGAACGCAGATTCTGCGAGAAATATAAGAATCTCAGGCTGTGGGTATTACGCAATACTCAGCATAACGAGTCACAACTGAGCAAAAGATGTTCAGTTAATTAGCGAAGAGTGATTGGTATTCAGGCTGACAGCATTGAATGAAGTGTGATGCATAATAAGTGGTGCACTTCAAATAACGAATACAATTACGCAGCAGCCATACAATCCAATTTCCTAAAGTATTGATACCTCAGTTAACATCGTTTCAAGAACAAAGTTAAAACAAAACTTTAGGGAAACGTTTTTTGAGGTTAACTCTCAGTGTTCTTTGACGAGGGTAAACCACTAACATAACGTACGGTTCATTAAAGTCACATAAAGAATGTCATTCATATGACTGATGTAGGTATTAATACGGGGGTACACGTGAAGGCTGTTTCGACACCGCTTAACACGACCTTTCTGCCAATATCTCGGTCATGTTTGCAGGGTTCGTACGAGTCCTGGAAAACCTGGAAAGTCCTGGAATTTTACTCTGGTATTTTCCAGGACTGGAAAGTCCTGGAAAAAGGCCACTGGTCCTGGAAAGTTCTGGAAATTTATTAAACTCAGCTAAAAAATATGAAGTGTATGGAAGGCAGTAAGGAGAATTAACATTGAGATCTTCGGAGTGTAGCGGCTAATGTGAATTTTAGAGCCCTTAAAAAATCAATCTGAATCCTGGAAAAGTCCTGGAAATTTGTGTCTGAAAAATGGTACGAACCCTGTGTTTAAGCAACACTAAACCTCTATGCTTATTTCATTAACCTCGTTTGGCGGTTTTGTGTAAATTTTTGGGTGATTTTGGGGAATTTTGGTAAAGAGATATTTTTTATCAAAGGATAGTTTAAATTGAGGAAAGTATGAAATGTTGAAGATTTGATGGATTCGGAAAATTGAAATTTGAATTGAAGAATTAGAAGACGGATACCAAACAGTCCCTCTACCGACCTGGGGCTCTCTTTTGCGGGGGTCAACTGTCCGGTAGTATTTCCAACCCATTTTAATCCTAACAATTCCCTTTTAATATCACCTCAAATTTAACTCCTAGTCAGGTGTGCCCCCGCCTTAATTGAGATATGCACATTTTATGGCAATGTGTTTTTTTTTAATCAAGAATGAAACCGATCTGCGGACAGTTTAAACATTTCATTTAAGTAGAGATAGCCTTAAATGTCTATGAAATATTCATGTATACTTTAGTGAGTTCATTTGTTTCTTTGTAGTAAAAACAACTCAAACTGTTCGTAGATTAGAGACGACAATTGGAGTACGTACCTTTCTTAGAGGTCGTTTCCTCCGGCTATCTTATACGTATCATATTTAACTGCTATTTAAACACGTTAACATTAAACCTGAGCACTGGAAAAACAATTTCCGTTGTTTGCAAAAGCCGATTGGACTTCTGTCTTTAATAGTTGCCACTCCTGTAAGAAAGCGATGATCTTTTTTAAGATCGATGCTACTTCTATATTCCGTTTTTTCTGTATTAAATCTGTTTACACTGTAAATAGCTTATTTATGTTCCAGTAATCGCTTATTGTATAGGCACATGTATTCTAATAATTGTACAAATAATTCCAACTTACATATGTTATATACAATTAAAGGAGCTCAGTCAAATTGTTTCGAGTTATTTCGGGCAAGTACAAAATTACATTTTTAAAAAATTGAAGGAAACCTGGAAATAGTAGTTTACTAAGATACAGAAACGTCAGAGAGATAACAACTAACTAGAAAGGAACAAGGCTGATAAAAGATTAGCATGGATTACAAACGGCGAACTTGAAAAAGTTAGACTAAACTTTTCAAGACGTGGAAACTGTGACGTAGCTCCTTGGGTTCGATTAATAAATGTTTACACACTTTATGCCGGCCAATGAATTGATGCATTAGTAGCTGGAGAGGGACGTTTTCCGAACGATATCAAAATGACTTTGGTTTTGTTATAACTTGTACGTCAATATATACCTTCAATACTGTATCAGTAAAATCATGGTAACTTTTAATTAAGTCTAATATTGTATGATTAATACATCTATGATATATTATAAATAGAATAGTCATGTAATATTACGAATTTATCTTAAAGCAAATAATTAACTTTAATTCACAACGTTCTTGTGGCGATGTTAAAATATTTAAACCAATATTTACTCATCTTAGTCCTGTATAAAGCAATGTATCCAGTTACTATTCTTATCCAAAATTAAATATTATGGAAAAGAAAATGACCAAGACGTTGTCCTGTCTGAGTTATGTAGCGATCAGTTCCTCAATATCCTCCTGGCAACCTTGAGCACCTGTTCTTTGAAGTTTGGCTGTTAAAATTTCCATCTACCTTGGAAAAAGGCTCATGAAACAGAAGAGAACTCACCCTCGCGTCAAATGGTTGATGTAAATCTTTACTTTTTTCTTTCCGTTTTAACATAAAAAAATGTTAGAACAAATTAAAAGGAGTAAAAGGTATCAGAATTTCACTAGCTAAACTGTACATTTGCCTTCAAACACAGCACTACCATTAAAGGCCCTTCTCTTTTCACAATATGACAAAAAACGGACCTGTTCTTTGACGTCCTCAAGCTTCTTTGCCATATGATTTCAAGGCAAGTTGTCCAAATATTCACAACCACGCCCCTTGATGTCAAATCACCTTTCTGGACACTCTGCTGTGGGTACGCGCCCGAGTAAACCTGGGGGATATTGCTGAGATGTTCTGTGTTAAGGGGGATACAAGTGACTACACTGACCACGTATAACTTTTAAGTATTTATAAAAAGCTGCAACGCTTCTTTTTCAGCTGAAATCTATCTGGTTTCTCATCGTTGTGTACCACCGCAGTTGGTCTTTGGGTTGCCACCTTACTTGTTTTTGGTTTTTTTTTTTGCGATGTATACCAAATACACTGCTTCTGTTTTCTCTTTACAGTTGGTCTCTGGGTTGTCACGCTACTTGTTCCTCGTCGTTGTATACCAAGTTATCTACTGCTGTTATCTCTTTAAATTTACAGTTAGTCTTTGGGTTGTCACGCTACCTGTTCCTTGTCGTTGTATACCAAGTTATCTACTGCTGTTATCTCTTTAAATTTACAGTTAGTCTATGGGTTGTCACGCTACTTGTTCCTTGTCGTTGTATACCAAGTTATCTACTGCTGTTATCTCTTTAAATTTACAGTTGGTCTTTGGGTTGTCACGCTACCTGTTCCTTGCCGTTGTATACCAAATTATCTACTCCTGTTGTCCTTTAAACAGTTGGTCTTTGGGTTGTCACGCTACTTGTTCCTTGTCGTTGTATACCAAATTATCTACTCCTGTTGTCCTTTAACAGTTGGTCTTTGGGTTGTCACGCTACTTGTTCCTTGTTGTTGTATACCAAATTATCTACTCCTGTTGTCATTTAACAGTTGGTCTTTGGGTTGCCACGCTACTTGTTCCTTGTCGTTGTATACTAAGTTATCTACTCCTGTTGTCCTTTAACAGTTGGTCTTTGGGTTGTCACGCTACTTGTTCCTTGTCGTTGTATACCAAATTGTCTACTCCTGTTGTCCTTTAACAGTTGGTCTTTGGGTTGTCACGCTACCTGTTCCTTGTCGTTGTATACCAAGTTATCTACTGCTGTTATCTCTTTAAATTTACAGTTAGTCTTTGGGCTGTCACGCTACTTGTTCCTTGTCGTTGTATACAAGGTTATCTACTGCTGTTGTCTTTTAAACAGTTGGTCTTTGGGTTGTCACGCTACTTGTTCCTTGTTGTTGTATACCAAGTTATCTACTGCTGTTATCTCTTTAAATTTACAGTTGGTCTTTGGGTTGTCACGCTACCTGTTCCTTGTCATTGTATACCAAGTTATCTACTGCTGTTATCTCTTTAAATTTACAGTTAGTCTTTGGGTTGTCACGCTACCTGTTCCTTGTCGTTGTATACCAAGTTATCTACTGCTGTTATCTCTTTAAATTTACAGTTGGTCTTTGGGTTGTCACGCTACCTGTTCCTTGTCGTTGTATACCAAGTTATCTACTGCTGTGATCTCTTTAAATTTACAGTTAGTCTTTGGGTTGTCACGCTACTTGTTCCTTGTCGTTGTATACCAAGTTATCTACTGCTGTTATCTCTTTAAATTTACAGTTGGTCTTTGGGTTGTCACGCTACCTGTTCCTTGTCGTTGTATACCAAGTTATCTACTGCTGTTATCTCTTTAAATTTACAGTTGGTCTTTGGGTTGTCACGCTACTGTTCCTTGTCGTTGTATACCAAGTTATCTACTGCTGTTATCTCTTTAAATTTACAGTTAGTCTTTGGGTTGTCACGCTACCTGTTCCTTGTCGTTGTATACCAAGTTATCTACTGCTGTTATCTCTTTAAATTTACAGTTAGTCTTTGGGTTGTCACGCTACCTGTTCCTTGTCGTTGTATACCAAGTTATCTACTGCTGTGATCTCTTTAAATTTACAGTTAGTCTTTGGGTTGTCACGCTACCTGTTCCTTGTCGTTGTATACCAAGTTATCTACTGCTGTTATCTCTTTAAATTTACAGTTGGTCTTTGGGTTGTCACGCTACCTGTTCCTTGTCGTTGTATACCAAGTTATCTACTGCTGTTATCTCTTTAAATTTACAGTTGGTCTTTGGGTTGTCACGCTACCTGTTCCTTGTCGTTGTATACCAAGTTATCTACTGCTGTTATCTCTTTAAATTTACAGTTAGTCTTTGGGTTGTCACGCTACCTGTTCCTTGTCGTTGTATACCAAGTTATCTACTGCTGTTATCTCTTTAAATTTACAGTTAGTCTTTGGGTTGTCACGCTACCTGTTCCTTGTCGTTGTATACCAAGTTATCTACTGCTGTTATCTCTTTAAATTTACAGTTGGTCTTTGGGTTGTCACGCTACCTGTTCCTTGTCGTTGTATACCAAGTTATCTACTGCTGTTATCTCTTTAAATTTACAGTTAGTCTTTGGGTTGTCACGCTACCTGTTCCTTGTCGTTGTATACCAAGTTATCTACTGCTGTTATCTCTTTAAATTTACAGTTGGTCTTTGGGTTGTCACGCTACTTGTTCCTTGTCGTTGTATACCAAGTTATCTACTGCTGTTATCTCTTTAAATTTACAGTTGGTCTTTGGGTTGTCACGCTACCTGTTCCTTGTCGTTGTATACCAAGTTATCTACTGCTGTTATCTCTTTAAATTTACAGTTGGTCTTTGGGTTGTCACGCTACTTGTTCCTTGTCGTTGTATACCAAGTTATCTACTGCTGTTATCTCTTTAAATTTACAGTTGGTCTTTGGGTTGTCACGCTACCTGTTCCTTGTCGTTGTATACCAAGTTATCTACTGCTGTTATCTCTTTAAATTTACAGTTGGTCTTTGGGTTGTCACGCTACCTGTTCCTTGTCGTTGTATACCAAGTTATCTACTGCTGTTATCTCTTTAAATTTACAGGTGGTCTTTGGGTTGTCACGCTACTTGTTCCTTGTCGTTGTATACCAAGTTATCTACTGCTGTGATCTCTTTAAATTTACAGTTGGTCTTTGGGTTGTCACGCTACTTGTTCCTTGTCGTTGTATACCAAGTTATCTACTGCTGTTATCTCTTTAAATTTACAGTTGGTCTTTGGGTTGTCACGCTACTTGTTCCTTGTCGTTGTATACCAAGTTATCTACTGCTGTGATCTCTTTAAATTTACAGTTGGTCTTTGGGTTGTCACGCTACTTGTTCCTTGTCGTTGTATACCAAGTTATCTGCTGCTGTTATCTCTTTAAATTTACAGTTGGTCTTTGGGTTGTCACGCTACTTGTTCCTTGTCGTTGTATACCAAGTTATCTACTGCTGTGATCTCTTTAAATTTACAGTTGGTCTTTGGGTTGTCACGCTACTTGTTCCTTGTCGTTGTATACCAAGTTATCTACTGCTGTTATCTCTTTAAATTTACAGTTGGTCTTTGGGTTGTCACGCTACTTGTTCCTTGTCGTTGTATACCAAGTTATCTACTGCTGTTATCTCTTTAAATTTACAGTTGGTCTTTGGGTTGTCACGCTACCTGTTCCTTGTCGTTGTATACCAAGTTATCTACTGCTGTTATCTCTTTAAATTTACAGTTGGTCTTTGGGTTGTCACGCTACCTGTTCCTTGTCGTTGTATACCAAATTATCTACTCCTGTTGTCTTTTAACAGTTGGTCTTTGGGTTGTCAAGCTACTTTTTCCTTGATGTTGCATACCAAATTATATAGTGCTGTGGTCCCCTTGCAGCTGGTCTCCGCGCTTTCATGCTTACTCATATCTGTGCCCTTTGCAGTTAAGCGAATCGTACGCACGACCTCAGTTTGTATAACTCCAAGACTACCCAAGCAAAGAAAGTCACGCAAGTTGATTTTTCGTTGCTTAAGGCAGGTGCAGATTTTATTTTATTTACTACAAGACAGTAATGTCACGTATTGACAACCCGTTCCTAGGATCCCATTTTTCTCTCTCGCTCCGGGAGTAGGGGAAGATCAGAGACCCTGGGAACGAGGTTGACGTTTTGATGGCTACAATAGAGGCCTAAACTTTTGCTGATCGAAATTTTCAATTTAGTTAAAATTATTGAGCGGATAAAAATAGGTTTGCTGCCACTATTAAAGTATTTGAGAGTTCTCAATGTCCTGATATACTGATTTTCAGTGTACTACGAACTACCACATACATTCGATTCAATAAATTGGTTTTGGCAACGTCTAGCACTACCTATAAGGAACAGCATAAAGCGAACGCGACGAATGCGTAAGGTGCAGAGGAAACTCGTCTGCAGTTGCATTATTAAGTTCGCATTCCCCCTCCTCTTTGTCAAGCTCTGATTTGTAATTGATCGTTTTACATGTTGGGATGTTCATACAAACCAACGCACAATGAATCAAGGATGACGTGGATGTTTGGTAGATCACGTGGTAGAGAAGGGCTTTCTTCTCGTAATTGATGAATGTCTGTTGTTTGCTCATCACATCCCTAACTAAAGACAAAAAAGAGAAGTTTTTTTATCAGGCTTTTCATGGAGTATGGAGAAACCCCGCCTTACGATCACCCAGTTGATGCGGCCACTTAATTCTGGCCAGAACAAAAGCTCAGTCAGTCATTTTTTTTACATTTAGATCACCCCTTCAGTTTAATAAGGCCGCCCCGTTAAATACGACCTTTGTGGCCTGTTGGTGACCAGATTAACAGGTTTTTACTCTATGTATGACAAAAAATAAGACTAAACTAGATGCAATAAGCAGCAGCCTATAGCAATCTAGTGATAAATAACCTGTAGACTAAAGTTTTGGCACTTTTAAACCTAGTTAATTATGTCGAGCCATAATTAAATGTTTATAAATGTTTCTCATAACTGAGGGCTGACCACACCCATTTGGACACGCCATTAGCACCTTTTCCACTCAAGTTAAGGACAGGTGCACCTAAATTCCTATTTTACCACATATATAAAAAATCATCTTAGACCAACCTGAAGAAAAATCTCAGTTATTTAATTTGGATGATTACTATATTTTAGATTTTGTTTTAGGTTGGGTTGGGAGTGGAGGTGAGGGAGGGGGTCGTTAAAATTGATATAGGATGAGGGTAGATGGGATGAGATGTATGCATATAGTAGAGCTCCCTCAAGGAGAAATAAAAATAATGTTACCTTTCCCTACTGATGGTTGCGCGTCCGTGAATTTACACATGAACTCATACCACATGATACACGGCGTGTCATTCCATTTGCCAGTCGTTCCTATAACAATCACGCAATCGCCCATGCCATGGTCATCATCCGGTTCACCAGCTTCCCAGTTCGTATACTTAACAGAACTTCCATCGACCCACACAAACGTTGCCTCGACATCACTATCGCTAAAGCCAACGAAAACATCTCTATTCCCTAACAGACTTCGAACAAATTCGTTTTCTTGGGCGCTGTGTATTGACACAAGGTTCGCACTGTCGTTTTTACAAGTAGCAGAGGCTTCTGAGTAATCCTTTTGATCAGTGAATAGTTTATAGCAAGCGTCGTTCCATTCCTGCCATCCTATCTTGCACTGGATTGAGTTGCAGCCCCAAGAAAATCCAAGAACTGTGAGAGGTGAACAAAAATATGGGAGGGAAGGAAAAGGGAAAAATCATTTTATGGTGAAATATTCCCAGAGGGGGGTACTCCGAGAGATATTGGGTGCGGGTGTGGGGCACGCGTCCCAAAACCCTTTCCCTAACTATTTATGACCACAATCTGCGATTGTCCCTACCCTATTTTAGACCTGACCATAGTTCTCAACGATGTTAAAGGCATAGTGAAGTGATTTTATTGATCAGTCTTATCAATAATTCTGAAAAAGTAGCTTTTTCTAAGAAACATATCCTATTCAAGACTAGAGCGCAAAAACCATACCCCATTTATCACCAAAATGGCTTAAATCAGTATACTCTTTATGATCAAAACGACTGAAAAACCATACCCTTTGGGGCCGCACATACCTATATAGCCCATATAAGTTAGGAATACCCCTCTCAATCTTTTACCATACAGAACGCTAAGACGAGCTCAATGGATTTCATCAAGTTCAATGTTTTATCAGCTTGTTCTATAAAGGAAAGCAGTTTGTTGGTCGAATTTTTCTTGTCCATGCCTGGCGGATAATTTCGGCTGGATGTTTGTAAAAGCGTCCGGTTTGTTTTTTGGCATACGCGTATACCAGAGTTGGTGGGTGCGATAGCGGAAAGGAACTAACTGACTTGTTTTTATTCTGCTGTTTTAAAGAATACTGGACGTTTGTTTTTTTCCTGTCGAGTCCATGAATTTGCATGAAAATAACCACCAACTCCGCGCGAGGTTGTTTCCCCGTGGCGGCTTACATCCACGTTACGATATTTTGACCTGATTTCAGACAATGTTATCTCTAAAACACAGCCACTGGTGTGAACAGCTTGGAGAGGTGTATAAGGCTTGTGGTAAAATGTGGAAAGCAGAGTGACTAGATTCAGAGATGTTACATGAAGTTAAATGGTCTCGATTTGATATGTGCCTAAACCCTGACATCCAAATAAAGCCATGTCAATTTCAAGGTGCCGACCTGTCAGGAACCAGGTTACAAATCCAAACAGATCGTTGTAAATGTTTCTCGGCGATTCAATCAAGTTATTGATCTTGCTGAAATCTTATTAGGGCGAGGATAAATGATAACAATTACAATAACTTGAGCTCGGGTAAATCATTATTAATATTTAAGACTTTTCTAGGTTCGTCTAGGGCTAATATGTTATTTCGCCAAATCATCCGAGAAAACGAAACACCCTTGCTACTGTACATTGTAGTTTAATCTTTCACATCAAAGCAGCAAACTTTTACTAATTTAGATTTAAATCATCCGTTTAAAGAAATATTGTTAAAAAAATTAAAGCTAAATGTCGTGAGCGTGTTTGATGAAAATCTGAATAACAGGTGATAGCTGAGCTATTTTCAGAACCCATTTAAATGTCTCCGGTCAAATCAAGAAAACCATTTCAAGGTAAAGAAATGTCACTTTGAGGGATCATTTAATACTTTATACAACGATCAACAGTGTTCTAAATGTTGTGCAATTTTATTACATCGATGCAGGAACACTAAAATGCAAGAGTTTTGCATATTATTGCATGTTTAAATAAATCGTGGTGCGAGGACGAAAATCAGAAGTATGTGTAACCCAATAGTTCCATTTTCTCTCGACAATAAAGTCTGTTCTGAATAACTGGCACTACACTGAGTGTCTTAAGTAGCACTCAAAATCGTTTTTGGAGGAAACCTCTAGCTCTCTTTGTTTCAATTCCTTCATGACAAGCCTCACGCACTTCAAAAGAGAGCACAATACAAAAGTACTGAAATCAGTCAATATCTAGCAATAATGTATTTCTTTTTTTGAAAATTGTTTCTTTTCATACTTTAAACTAGAGAATCGCCATCCCTTGATTGTAAAGTTAAAATGCATCAATCACGAAAATGTCTCATTATTTTTGCAGCATGTCATTTTCCGGAAGGAGTGAGACAAACGTTTAAAAGAAACCCTCGAGAAGTTTTGCTACTCAAGAGCACGAATTGATCTTATCAGTAACACCTCGAACTTAGAGAATCTGTGTTCCTTTTGATTTTATGCCGAAAATATAGAAATTACCTGTTAACGTCTGTACTCGCTTGTGACTAAATTAAAAAAATAACTATTGTACAAATTCGTTTGGTGAAAACACGGCAGATGTTTGTTCAAGAAAAAAAATTGGTTTGCGCAATGTTTTCGCGCTTGTCAGGGACGGAAATAAAACGTTGTTCGCGGAACTCTCTGTCGGGGTTCATTGCTCGGTTTTCCAAGTTAAATCTCGTACAAAGGCTCGAATACTTTGAATTACTAGGCTTACTTCTTTTGTACTAGCTTGTTAACGTTCTTGTAGTTTCTTAAGTAATAGCATCAAACGCAAATCATTTTTCATGGATTTTTACAACTCTCCGAAGCTCTCTAATCTTTTTAACAGAAACGCAATTGAATATTTTTACGGCGCATCGTTAAATGAAACTTATTCTTAAGTAGAGAAAACATTTAATTTCAAGCAATAGTAAATGAAGGAAGTTTAAAAGCTAAATGCAATCTAAAAAGTAATAACGAAATTCTTACTTATAATCACAAGACGAACCACGGAGATCCATGTTCGACGAGCCATCCCTCCTCAAGAAATGACCTTCGCTCCAGATTGAACAACTCGCCCGATCATTTCAAATGACAAATTCGTCCCGCTTAATCTGCATGCTGAATTAAATTTACAAAGGAACCGCTTGGGTTTGTAACCAAGACTGAATTGTCAAATATATTTCTGAAGTACCCGCTGTCGGAACATATTACAACATTACCATTAACAATACTCGAGGTAGCTGACGTCATTGGCTAGTAATCTTTTTCAGTTTCAAATTCTGCGTTCCTGTCCTTCTAAGATTTTAACTGCTTTTGTTCGACGTACTTAAATTTGAACAAATCGTGAAATTTATTTCACCACAAGACGCGTCGTCAATGCACATTCTCCACGGATGCAAGCAAAAAAAAAAACACGAACTAGGCATTTAAGTTGAGAATTTTAATATCAGGTAAGAAGAATTTGGCGCTAAGAGGAGATTAGATAAATCATTTGTTCCTCCCGAACATATTATATTAAAGGAAGAATGGAGATAGGATAGTAAGACAGTAGTTATACGCTATACTATCTTTTGTTGGGACGCACTAATGGGACCTGCCTCTTGCCCCACTGTTGGTCTCCCTCTTTTAAACTCGCCAAAATAAATTTTGCCATCTTAAAGCTTTGGCAGCGCGCCAATCCCTGATTACGAGACTGGAGGCACGCTAGTAATCTTAAATAGGGCACTCAAACCGATTCACCACCTATTAAACACATCGGTACCAAATATACCCACACTGTTAGAAGATGGTCTCAGTCGGCAGGGCTTCTGCAACCACCGTCGCAAAGGTTGATGCTGTTTTTCTCTTCAAGAAAGAACGTTGGCCCTTTTGTCTTCTCTACGCCAATAGCTAGTTTTCGTGACAATCTTAAACCATTTCTTAACCTGGTTATGCCGCCAGCTTGCAAGATTTTTTTGTAACATTTCTTTAACAAGCTTTCCTTAACGTATGCAAATAAGAAATTTAGTATTGTGCATCGGAAACCTCTGATGGTTTGACGAATTTACTAGACTCTACTTAATTCGCATGTACTTACGAGCTCAGTGGCGCGTCTAGTGCGAACATTCACATGGATTGATGATTTATTAGCCCATACATGATCGATCTCAAACAAGCAGTCGCTCAGACTTCTCCAGTAACCAGGTTGATGTTGTTTTTTCTCTTCAAGAAGGAAGGCTGTCTCATTTGCCTTTTCTGCGCCAATAGCTAGTTTTCTTGGTAATGTTGCAGAAACGAAAACATTTCAGCACTTGGAAGGCGTTAAATCACTTCGGTATACGTAGCAATAGTTTCAAACTATGTTCTAACCTGTGTCTAAGCCTAGGGCCAAAAATTATGACAAAAAATCTCTATAAGTAACCGGTAAAAGGATCTCTTATTTACTCTTGCTTTCTCGCACGCGATACATGGCGTCACGTGAGCGCGCACTTTAATAAATAACCACGCGTGTTTTCTGATTTTTATGACGTTAACGTGGCCAAGTAAATGCTAATTTCTCACGTTCCCTTCGGTGAAGTTGTTTTAAAATCTGGTTCAGTTGTAACCAGAAACAATTCCTATAAAATATTCTATTTTTATTAAAATCTGTCAGAGCTAATCTAATATATTTAGAATAATGACAAAATACAGCATATTGGAAAAACCATCTGAACAACCTTGACTTTTCACTAATTTAAAATGTTGGGCAATATCATTTCCATGATGTGGCAATGTATAGAAAAATCTCACCGAAATAAAGTATATATATCTGCCTGGAATTAGACGAGATGTTGCCTTGGTAACAGCCTTTAACCAAAAATTGACAACCAAAACATAAGCATTATTTTAACAGTACTCATACTGTCAAATCTCTACAGGGAAAACTAAAGAGAAATTAATTAAGTTTCCTTTTCTAACTCGTTCTCTATAAGGAGGTTGTTGGTAATTGCTCTAGGGAGCCACCTTAAGAGCTCTGTGTGTAAGTTTGCAGCTCTCTCTTACAATTGCTCTTCTCAAGATTGTTGATTTAGGAACATAAAGCGCCATAAATCATCGATCTTGAAACGAGCAGTTGCTTATGAAATTTCTCCTGGCAGGCAATAACTTGGGAACAACGTCGGGTGATTTTAGCGAGTTTTAGCTTCTCTGTTATAACAATAACAATAACAATAACAATAACAATAACAATAACAATAACAATAACAATAACAATAACAATAACAATAACAATAACAATAACAATAACAATAACAATAACAATAACGATAACGATAATGATGATGATGATGATAATAATAATAATAAATGCGAGGGGTCTGGAACCAAGATTAATGAGGCAAATACCGGCAAATACTTAAAAGTTAACTATAAAAACTAGAGGTTAATGAAGCATCAGCTTTTCACTTCCGATGGTGACGTTCAAAGCTGGCTCAAGTTCTTGAATAAATAAGATATCTTTGATTTTACAACAACTATCACGTCAACGATGTTTTGAACAAAAACAGACATCAGCATAGCAACCCAGTGTCTGCACTTCTTAAGAAAGATATGGTTATCTTACTTCCCTACTTAGGTTTGCAAAGCAACCAAGTCGCTAAAAGCCTGAAATCATGTGTGTACAAATTCTACTCTTGTGTTAACCTAGCCTGCGTAGCAAGCGTTTCCGAGCAAAGAGCAAAGAACGGGGTTTTCGGCGTTTAGCCCGCGCGAAAAATGGGGCGAGAGCAAAATAAGAAGGAGGGGGTGGGGGAGGGGAAGGAGAAATCAGTTTTTAGCAAAGCTTCAAGTCCTGAAATGACGTCACAATCATTACCAGTCTCCTGTT
>JAHPZR010010668.1:0-5000 GCA_019787425.1 Platygyra sinensis | reverse complement strand
ACCCGTCACACAGAAGCCCAAAGGCCCTGTGGAGGTAAACAACTCACGAAGAAAGAGAATAACAATACTGATAATAATAACAATAAAAATAATGACCACAAATCCCAGTAAAGATAGAAACCCAGGGAATGACTCCCTAAGACGGGGAAGGGCGGGAGGGGACGAGGAAAACACCTGCAAAACTTCCCAGAACAATGCTACGCCTCAAAAAACACGCCACGCGACAAAGACACAAAGCCGAGCACAACGTTGCACAACGTAAGCACATGCAAGCAGCGTACGCAAACCGTAATACGGAATACCGCTGGGCAAGGTGGCGCCCTGAGGCACACAACAGCCCTAGAACGCTAGGAAGTACGCCAACACGCTAACGACAACGCTATAACGCCACGCAACGCTACAAGATGAGGAAACGCAACTAAAAACGCCTAAAAAACAGCCGAATAGCTCCAGGTCGTTAACTATGTTAAATGTAATTTAACTATATTAAACATATTTGTGCAGGGCTTTCTTTTCTTTCTTCTTTGAAGTGTTTTCTTCTTAAAAACATACCCAGGCTAGAGTACAAAAACCTACCCTATCTATGACCAAAATAACCAAAATCAGCTAGTGAAAATCGATACCCCATTTATCACCAAAACAGCTGAAAAGCCATAACCTATAGGGCCGCACATAACTATATAGCCCATAAATGGAAGTACCCTCTTCCCCCGAGCACAATCTTCTCCACGGTGAAACTCACGAAGGGTTCTGTTTTTTCTTCGAAGCGAAGTGACTCGAGGACTCTCGTTTTCATGTCTTTTTTTACTTTGAGTGCAGATATTGTTTGATTGAGTTCTGGCCATTTGACCAAGTGTCCCGATCATAATAAAATATCCCGGAAAAATCCGATTAGATAGACTGAAAGGCCCCAGAATCGACTCTCCACCTCTTCCTGTCAAAGGCTACTGTCACTAACCATTTAAAGATGCTTTTGCGAGGGGCGGCTTCGAATACTAGTCTCTTCTGCCATAATCACTCGAAATTTGCGCTTACCACATGCGAAAATATATTGGCAGTGTTTCCAGGTAAGGTTCAAACTTTATTATTAAGTAAAAATCTCACACACGAAAATTTCGCTTCAGCAGCACTTTTATCGCTTTCGCTGGCATTTTCAAAACGGAAATATCACATTAAGAGGAGTTACACCCTCTCATTAAAAGCGTAAATCGCGTAATAAATGCCAAATATTATCGCTACTTCAACAACAAAACTAAGATTTGTAAGAATAAAAACCTATTTTCGCTTTTTATAATAGTTTTATAGTTCATTGTGGTTTTCCTTTACAATACAACGGAAAACCTGACTAAAGTCATTAAATACCGTGACATGCCAGTGGTGACATGCTAAGTAAACAGGACAATTTGAGTGTGCATTTGGAAATGCCTTCTCGTGCTGGTTTCCGCAGTTGAAGACTTCCCGTCGAGAAATAAAAATTTTATTCAGAGACATCACAGGGTAATATTGTTGCGTAACTGGACAGAGGGCGCGATAAGAACACTACGGCTTGGAACACGAAATGAACGGCTAGCAAGGCCTACAACGCATAAAGAAATATTGATGTGGCATAAGTGATTTAGTTGTTAATTTTAAAAGTATCCTGCATTCCAAAATGAGACATAATTGCCTTCAGGAAAACCATGGGATGATTGTTGTATCATTCAGGACGCAAAGTTAAAGAGAGTGAGCGTTGATAGGCTGTGGAAGAAGACTGAAATAAAACTGTTGTCAAAGATGGTTTCTTCTTAGAGTGTGGTATCTTAAAACGGGCTTGGGTAAGACAGCGAGAAAAATACTACAAACTTCGAGATAGTCAGTGTGCAAAAATATCGACAATAACTGATGTTTCAAGGTTAGAAGATGATGGGCGGTATGGAGCACGCGTTTTGCACAAATACATTATAGTTAATACTGCATAATTATTCTCCTGAGGAACTTCTTATCAAACAAAAAGCGTTTTCCTTACCTGTGACAAACTCTACTGTTATGTCGGCAGTGGCTGCATGATGAAGCAACCTTTCGGAATACAAGAGGAGATACTTCCGCTCATATCCTGAATGCTTTCGTTAGCATTATTTGATAGACTGCACTAGCTGGTGCTCCACTGAACGATCAGGTAATTTGGCCTGAAAGTGTAGGTTTCGAAGTTGTAAACTACGTTGATTTTCCTAAATCGGGTTAAACCAAAGCAATTTATAAAGTTATTTTGACATGATGTCAGGCGATCATGACCAATGTCATTCAGTTATAGTACTGCGCCAGGCCGACAGGCTGTATACTTTAACATTTACAACTAGCGCTATACTACTTACGGCAGATTGCAGTCGAATCACTGAAGTTTGTCTTGAGGCGGCAGGCCTCGTCGGTCAGATCCGCTAAACAGCGTCGTTAATAAAACTGCCACTTGTTTATTTCTTACTCCATGTTTCAGTGTTGTCGTTTGATTTACTCCACTTCAAGTCTTCCAGTGTCGTTGTTGTGCATAGTCGTGTCTCTTTTCAGCGCATGTTGCTTGTGAGAATATAATGTTACAACGCGGCCATTGGCTGTTGGTAATTCTCTTTTCCAGAATTATCCGATAAAGCTGCTTTAATTCTCATTCAAAAGTTGTCTACAATTTCAGCCACCGACTAAAATTATTCACCCTAAAAAAACTCCTGTTGTCAATAAAATACTTCTCTGTTTACATGTATATTTTTGTCTGTAAATTCTCTTGTCCCTCACTGATTTTCTCAGTTACACAGGTCAATAATAAATATTGAAGATAGTATCTGATTGAGAGTACTGATTTAATAACGAATTTTGCCGGATAAAGCCTTCAACTTCGATCAAGATCACAATTTGAGGCAAACAGAAAAATCACTTTTTTGCCCCATCTCCTTCCAGTTCTCCTACTCTTTAGAAGTTTCGCACTCGCTTGTAGTTTCGTACCCTTTGGGTGCCTTTGGAAACTAAGTGGAAAACCAGTATCACCATACTCTGGTCTGTAATAAAAATCCATGATCTACCGATGACATAAGACACAAGTATCCTAACCAATCAAAATGATGTGTTGGAAAGAAAGGGGGAGTGCAGCGAGTACAAAATGCGGAGTATGGAAAACAAGTAGAGTGGAAAATGAGGAGCGCGGATAATGAAGAATCTTTTATATTTGGGAGAGAAACGTTAAAAGTCTGATAATAACTATGCATTTATTTCATACTCTAAGCCCCGGGCCCTAAGCCGCCTGCGCTACCTAAGCGAAAAACGTTGAAACGCTAATACAGGCAACGCGTAACGAAACGTTAAAGTTAACGCGGAACGGAAATGGTTTGACATATTGCTTTTTGACTGTTGCAAGTGAACACTGAATGAAACCGCTCATGCTGCAAGCCTCTAAATTAAGAGGGTAATGACTCTAATTGCAGTGTCCACGGTTTTCCTGCACGACATATCCGTACCTTTTGGGCCGAGGAGTCTGAGTTTCGATCGCCGTGAAGGTCCCTGCTGTGAAGTTGCAGCCATGGGGCAGTGTTTTCCATGGGGCACCCGTGAAACTGAAAGTATATTATGCAAACGAGGGTGAGAAACGAGAAAGGAATGGGGATTGCATGTTCCAGTAACTTCTAGCGGGAAAAGAAAGCGACTCCTCGCAGTCTGCACACTGACTGAATCCTTATCATAGAGCACGAAGCACGGCGAAAGGACATTCATACAAAACTGGCTTGCACCCGCTCTCTCTCTCTCGGGCGTATTCATAAACTAAATCTTAATGACCACAAAAAAAGCAACGCGATCGCAAGCCTTCTATTTTGATATTGACTGTGTGGTATGCTCTCCGCCATACAGCGATAACAGATCTTTAATCTAACGGGACCCTAGCTCGTAGTGTTGTGACTGTCAAACACAACCGAATGCTTGTTCTTGACCAAAGTTCCTAATAGATTCAATTCTGAATGAGTTAGTGATGGGACATTTAACACTTGGCAGGTATTTCAGACTGGGCTGCAGCGGTGGCCTTCATCGGACACCTGATAACTAAATATTCACATTCAAAACTTAGGTCTTAAAATTAAGAACTCTTTTAAATTACAGACGGTGATAATGAGGGCATGAAGGAAATTTTAAACATCAATCACCAGAAGATTATTTGAGGTACTCCGTATATTGGGACGGCAAAATCCCTAAGTTTGCTTTCCTGTTATAACAATTTTTAAAAAGTAGTCCTCTTTCAAATATTGACTGTCCCCAGTCAAAAGAAACGAAAGTAAGATAATTATGAGAGACGCTTGAGTTAAAATTAGAGATCCTTTGAATCGTAGGTTTACTTGTTTGTGGCGTTAGATAACTAGAGGCGCGCAAAGTATGTCGAAATCGACACCATCCCATTGTGGTATAGCGCCTCAGAATACGTAAAATAGAGTAGGGAAAATCAATTTAGCAGCTGTAAATCTGTAGTGAAGCCCTCTTTCTAAGTTCAATCGGTATTCTTTGCATAGTAAGCTGACGCGCTGAATGGCTCGCTCAGCATAAAGTGGATCCTCCAAGGGTTGACTGATCGGTAAGCCGGGCAGAAACACTTGTTGATGGATCACGGGTGTCAAGCCCCCCCGGGGGGGGGAGGTACTCTCACGAATTTTGGATAGGGGTGTGCCGCGAAGGTTCTTAAACCCTGACCTTATGTAAGGACTAAGAAAGCGAAAATTGATACCCTTTTTAAGGCCCAAACACGAAAAATGACACCCTATTCAAGGCAATTAAACCTCTGTTCTTCTGTTGCAAAAGCATTTAGTTAACACTTAAAAGGATACATCAAGTGTTTTTTTCTTAAAAGAAACATTCGTATAGCGGGCGTTTTCGTACTCCAGTATTAGATAATACAATTTAGCTACCCTATCTAAGGACAACACCAGGAACACAGTTACAAAAAGGTCAAAAACATACCCTATTTAAGGACCGAGAACCTCAAAAACCATATGAGG
>JAHPZR010010666.1:0-14070 GCA_019787425.1 Platygyra sinensis | reverse complement strand
GTGGCAGCTTGGAGTCCTGTATTTGATCATGAAAACTTTGCCTTGCAGACTGATCATCAATAAGGGAACTCACCTCTTTTGCCAATTGACAAGCCTTATCAGGTTGATCCTTAATTTCATAGTGAAAAACTGAGAAATTGAGAGCCAATCCAAGCCGGATGGGATGAGTTGGAGATAATTCCTTCTTGGCCAGTTCATGTGCTTTTCCGTATGCTTCTTCAGAATCCTTTACTATACCTAAAAATAAAACACACTGAATTGTTATGACACATGTATTATTTAAAGTTTCGTAAGAGACTACTGTAAAGAGAGGGCTACACAAAAGTAACAGTGAACTACGCTCAGGCTTCAGCCACACTAAAACAGTTTTAAAAGTATCCATTTCAGTCTCACTGGAAATGAAGCTAAAGATTTTCACCCATACTAGCTTTGGGATTTGTTTTCACCTGTCCGCACTAATACATTTTTGTATGACAATGCATACTTTTTGATACCTTTTCGCTTATCTTCTACCCTAAATCGACCGAAAATGCTGACGGAAATGACAGTATGACGTTTTTTCAGCATCAATTGCAAAAGTCTCCATTTTCACCACTCCAGACTAGAAATGGAGGGTTTTAAAAACAAGGTGTTTTCAAAAGGTTCCACTTTTGAAAGCCTCAGTTTACAACAGCATTTCTGGTTATTTTAGTGTGGGCGACAGGCAAAAACACATGAAAAGGCATACATTTTCACATGAAAATACATTAGTGTAGTTGGGCCCTCAAT
Organism: Platygyra sinensis; assembly: GCA_019787425.1. Lineage (NCBI taxonomy): Eukaryota > Metazoa > Cnidaria > Anthozoa > Scleractinia > Merulinidae > Platygyra > Platygyra sinensis. Next base: position 13,302 of record JAHPZR010010666.1, on the reverse strand, counting down.
AATTTCCCACATGAGGTGGCCTCGCGCACGATGTTGGTACCCAAATCAAAATTTGCAAAATTCAAAAGAAAATTTGTTTTAGAATTGCTGTAATTCGCAGGTTATTCAGTTGTTCCTCTTCAAACGAATACCATCTTGTAGCGATTTTTATGTAGTTTCCTTACATCTTAGCTACGTCTCAAAAGCGCTCGTGCCTTTCCTTAAAGGAGTCAAAATCACACATGCTCTCTATTCTAAACTTCTAAAGTAGCGTAACCCATCAGGCCGTATTTTACGCTACTCTTATCGCGCCCATGGCAGGCGCGATTTGCCGTTTTTGCCTTTTTGGCAAATTTGCTTTTTTGCCTAAATCGCACCCATTGCTCCTTTTTTTGCGGTTTTTGCTTTTGCCTTTCGCGCCAGCAAAAATCGTGCCCTTTGGCTTTTTGCGTATTTTGCGGTTTTTGCTTTTGCCTTTCGCGCCAGAATAAAAATAGCCGCGTTGGGAACGAAAATGTGGTGTTTTGTATTTCTTAAGTTTAACCATTTTCTGCGAGCATTTTTTAGTTTCTCTGTACAAAACTTAACTCAACAACGTGATATAGTGTATTAGAAACTGTAGACATTGTACGCGAAAAACTGAGAAGTTGCATATTTCTTGGCAAAAAAATAGCTCATGCCATGAAAAGGAAAAATAGCGCGGCATGAAACGGCTAAAAATAGCACAGGCATGAAAGGCAAAAAATAGTGCGGGCATAAAAGGCAAAAAATGCGCGTCCGGAGGCGAGATTGGCAAAAAACGCAAAAACTCCGCGAAAGGCAAAAAAGGCCAAAAGTGCACGGAATGTTGTGAACAAAGGCGCGATAAAATGTGAAAGTTTTGAATTTAAAAACGTGGTCTCACGCTAGTCTTTTAATCATACTTTTTTAACAAATACAATCACAAATGAAAGAGTCCCACCATTTTAAAGCAAAATTTAGGTGCACTTTCGAGACACGTTCTTGAACTGAATTGTTTACACTAAGAAGTTAAAATTACAATAATGCAGACGTGTTTTTGGAATTTTGTTACTGTTTTTCTTACAAAATCTCTTTCAGACAGAAAAATTTGCTTTTTGGGGTGGACATAGATGGAAGTTTAATCCTACGAAGTTTTACGACCACTGCATTTAAGAATGACGAGAAATAATAAGAAATCTAGCGCGAGACTGTTTTGTTATGCAATTGGGTACCAACATTGTGCCCAAGGCCAGGTGCAGTTATCAACAGTTAGCGCGCTGGGGCCTGTTTCTCAAAAGCCCTGAAAACTTTTCGGCCCATATCTTAAAACTGAGATGTGCGTATGCCTAAAACTTCTTGTATGGAGAGAACCTCTGTTCCTATTAAGAAGATGAGCACAAAGCAGCCCTTTATAGTAATCATAAGGTTCGAGATTTTGCTATTGCTATCTGGGAGCGACACTAGAAATGGGTCCCTCCACTCTGGGTGGAGAGAAGGTGGGGGGGGGGGGCATTGACTCCCAGAGCTTTTTGCCAAAAACACATTTTTTGGACATCCTGGGGATTTCCAGGCTGGATATGGGCTAAATTAGCCCCAATCCTCATAAAGGATTTGGAACACGACAGCATGCCCTTCTTTCCACTAGCTTCCCACATTTTTGCTTGGGTATGCATAGAAATCAAAATTTTGAGATGAGAAGGTGACCTACATCTTTAGGCTTTTAGTTGTTTTCATTTTTTCTGCCCTTCCTTTTCTCCCTTTTTTATCTTTTTCCTGCAGTGATTGACCTTCTACTGGGCTTGCTTCCGTTTAAAAACTTCAGAGAACTGAAAGCATCATCAAGACAGGCAATTTTTGCCAGGAAGTAGCCATGTGTAGTGGCAGGAAATTTTGAGTTTTTTACTCAAATTTTTGAGCATTTTTGTGCACATTTAAGGCTCCATTGATCAGATCATCTGATCTGGGCATCATTGGAAAAATCTTTTCCTCCTGCAGAAGTTGAGCATAGATGATGCCAATTTTGGTTAAAGGTAATGATATCAGAAGGGGTACAAGCCATTACAGGCGGCATGGGAGTCAATGGGTTAATACTATGTTGAGAAATGCCTGGAAATCATTATGTGGAAGAAACTTAATTAAAATTCTACTATACCAATAATTTAGATTATTAGTCATTCAAAATATTTCCCCGTTTCTGATTGGTTAAAACCCGCACGCATAATTCACCATAACCAGCTGCTGTTTACCAAATTTTGAAAGAATCTTTGTCATAATAAATCAATGATGTCAAAAGTACAGCCCGCTGAAAATTATTGAACCGATAACGTCAAAAGTGCAGCCTGCTGCAGATTACTGAACCGTTGACGAGAAAACCTGGGGATGAGACTGTGTTTTTTTTTGGTGAGCAGAAAAACAAAGAGCGAAATGGTGAAACTCCTTTAAGAACCGGGAAATATTTTGAATGAATAATAAAGCAATTGTTGAATTCGGTTTTCGTAAGATATGAAGAATTCTGCAGATCTCGGAGGGTGTTATCCACCTCAACCTTCAGCCTCTGTGGATAACACCCTCCTTGATCTGCAGAATTCTTTATATCCTACTCAGCCTCATACAATAATTGCTAAATATCTACGAGGCGGTAGTTGATTCAGCATTCAGCCTCATCAACTATCCCCTCACAGAAATCTTGAGTTTAAAATGTAATTTTAAATATTCACTGTTTACTATTAGGATTTTGCAGACTCCTCAACATGTACAACTTCTGGAATTGTACTATGCAAGTGTAGGTAGCTACAACAGTTCTACACTTCAGAGACCACAGATATCCATACTAAATAGGTATATATATTCAGAATGATGTTCACAGTCCTCAAAGGACTGACATACTCACCTTCTTTAACGGATTTATCATCATCTTTAGGTGCAACTTCAGCCTTGTACCGCAAGTAATCTCCCTTCATCTTTAAATAGAAAACTTGACCCTCCGCTTCATCTTGGCTCAGGGAATCTTCTCAGTAAAATTTTTAATTAGATACGAATCCAAAAGAGCCTGTTGAGAAACATTTCCCGTAAACTCTTAATAAGGTAAGAACATTGTTTTGAGATAATAACAAGCCGTCCACAGTCCCTCCGTTAAATGCACGAACACTACTACAGACAAGGGTGGGGTACGATACCTACCAGTACTTCATCGCAGACTTTATTTAATTCCTTCTCAATTTTCTCCCTATAATCTTTAATGGTCGCCTTCTTTTCACCATTATCATCTTGTTTCTCCTCTAGAGCTGTCACAACCCTCCAAGATGAACGCTTGGCTCCGACCACATTCTTGAAAGCTACAGAGAGTAGATTTCTTTCTTCACTAACAAGAGACTTTTTATCTTTCGTCGCTTCCATCATTAACTTTGCCATATCATCGTATCTCTCTGTCTGTTCAGCAAGCTTTGCTGCCTCTACTCTCTCGTCTGCCGTCATTTCATCATTCATTGTGTTCTAAGTTCGTAATCCGATTTGAATCTGCCGGTATTTCCTAACCTTCACAAGGAACTTACTATCCAATATGGCTGGATCACGGACGTAGTGGAGCGAACGGGCGTGCTTCAACATTCGCATGCGGGGGGTCCAGGTATCGCCGTGGAAACTCGTGACGTTTGCTTATAAATTAAAGAAATGCATAAATTATGTTAGAACAGTACAGCACGATTTTTTAGAGTGAATATTTGGATGATTAAATGAAGCACTGATAATCTTTTCCTAAACCAAGCTGTTAATTAGTAAATATATCGGATTTTGAAATGAAAAAATTCGATATTGATATATGCGGTAATGGGTGCCCGGGGGGGGAGGGGGGGGGGACTCCCAAAGGAAACAGACGGGGATGCTCTGGGCGTGGCTTAAGGTTTTTGTGACCCCTAAAGGACACCAATCTGGGCGTGGCTTAAGCAAATTTTGACCCCTAAAAGAGACCGCTTAAAAACAAACAAATGCGACATGCAATGAGTTTAATGATATAAAGACAATCATCGAATGCTTTTATCTAAAAGAAGTTTTCAAAAGAAAATTTGACTTCTGTTTCTAGCTAATTTCTCTTCGCATAATTCTGTGTTTCTTCACGGAACCCTAAATGAGACCTTAGTGGCATAAAATATTGGTGCTTTGCCCGGAACACCCTAAGCGAGACCAAAATCCAAAATTTACACCCCTAAGCGAGACAACGAGCATCCTCGTCTGTTTCATATGGGAGTCTTCCCCCGGGAATGGGTGTGCCTTTTTCAGATGTGAAATTTATAAACTTCAAAAATATACCTGAAAATGATCTCAGATTTATTGTGTCTACGATTATTTTTTGTCAGACGGACCGGTCCTTGCTAAGAGTCCCACCTCGTTGTGAAAAAGAGAAGTGGGGAAGTCGAAGTCGCAGATCGGGAAGAAAATCAGTGACCATTCACGATGCGAGGGGATTGGGAAAGAATTCGAAGCTGTCTGGGTTAAATTGCAATTTGACTGGCATGGTTTTAAGGTGAGTTAAGCATCTTTTTTGTCTTGTTACTAATAAGGGCTTACGTTTTAAGGGAGCTCAGCCTCTACTTGTCCTCTTAAGATTCTTAGTTTCCTTAAGATAACTTGACATCACCGGATATTTTCCCAACAGCCTCCATTTGGCGCGAAAATATGTTCGAACATCAATCCGTGGACACGATTCCGAGAAGCGATCAGGACAACTGAATGGGGTGATGCTCGATATACCAAGTCAATATATGCACTGTTGTCTCGTTCTTTTGTGTTTAGTCTATTGTGTTATTGTGTAAGGGATAGGAATCATTGTTGTGTTCTTTGTGACGTAACTCGAGACTTGCTATTCGCTTGGTATATCGTGCACCAGCCACTGAATGTGAGCTTTGAGAAGCAGACAATGTCCAAGGACAAATATCCAAGCATATTTTTTAAAGGCAAATGGAGGCCGTTGTGTGTATCATTTTTCAAATATTTTAAATTTCGCAACAGGTGGGCTCAAAAATTGGGGAAGTATAGTATCACTTGGATTTGATCTTATATTTTTTTATTCATTCAAAATATTTCCCCGTTTCTGATTGGTTAAAACCACATGCATAATTCACCATAACCAGCTGCTGTTGACCAATTATTGAACCAATGATGTCAAAAGTGCAGACCGCTGCAAATTATTGAACCGATGACGTCAGAATGACGTCAAAAGTGTAGCCCGCTGCAGATTATTGAACTGCTGACCGAGAAAACCTGGGGACAGGGTTTTGTTATATTTGGTGAGTGGAAAAACAAAGTGTAGTGTATACTGTTTTAGGAGTATTCCTATAGGTAAAGTCTGCATACGAGCCAAGTGGCCCATCAGGCCGAAGCTTATCCCGGTTTCCTTAGCATGAAGCGACTGAGAGTATTTCTACTCCCCCCTGGATGGGATGCTAGTCCATCGCAGGGTTACCCCCAGCATTAAATTTGCCGGTACCCATTTATACACCTGGGTGGAGAGGGGCACTGTGAGAGTAAAGTGTCTTGCCCAAGAACACAACACAATGTCCCTGGCCAGGGCTCGAACCCGGACCACTCGATCCGGAGACAAGCGCACTAACCATGAGGCCACCGCACCTCCCACAAGGAGTATTCCTATAAAGCATTAAAGCCAAATGGAGGCTATTGTGTCTGTTATCCTTGAAACATTTTTTGCAACAGGCACAATTTTGAAACTTGGGGATAGTCCCTAGTTTTGGCTTGGGTATGTTCAGTCATGTGATGCATGTAGAACAATCGCCCACATGCAGAAATATTTGTTGGATATTATAAACATGAACATTGATCAAGTGGGACGGGAAAACTGCAGAATCCCATCTACCAATATTTAAATCACCCCTGAGTAGCCAATCCGACCGCACATTTAGCTGATAATTGGCCAGTGGGTTATATGCTATTTGACAAGAGACAGCACTGAAAGCTGGTTCAAAATTCCAGGCCAGTAACATCAACACAAATTTTGCTTATTGCCATAAACCCCAATAGGACTTGGCATTGGAGTCGAATTTACACCTGAAGGAGTGGGAGTAGGACATGACTTTGGCAGTTGGAGAGACTGGGATGGATCTAGAGGGTTCGAGGGGAACTCCATTAAATTAAAGGATAAATGAGACATTTCAACAAGTTGACTTGTCCTTAGAATGCCAGAAATCCCATTTCCAAGGACCTCAATTTTTATAAATTTTCAAGGGGATAATGCCCTTGGACCCACCTAGAGGGGAACGCCTTTGGATTTGGCAGTCCATATATTGAACCTGCTTCTCTAAAATCCTGTATCCACCCCAGAGAGGGAAACAATATTGGTGTTCTTTCATTTCATTTCCTGGTGGAGGGCGAAGGCTAATTCAACCAAAATTTTGAAACCAAACAATGCACTGACAGTCAGTCAGCAAGACAAATACTTTTCAGGTAGCCAAAAGAAGCAAAGCAAAGCAAAGCTGTGATTGTGAGCGGCAAAGCCACGATTTACATCCTGGAGAGATCTCTCTATCGCCAGGATCTCGATCACGCATTTGCCCCTCACAATTGCAGCTTCCCTACAAAAAAAAACCTTCTGGCAACCAGGGTAAAAGAAAGCGCGAGGAATGGTAAATGCGGGACTTTGCAAGAAGGCAAGCATTTATCTTTGTGCGCCTGAGACATTTTGACTTCTTCTAGTCAAGATGTTCAGGTGTTGGTGCAGATCTAGTTGGGAGTTTATTTGAACCCCCTGAATAAAAAAAAAACATGAGGCATACATGTAATAACATGCTGCCTTGGCCTTGAAGTGATAGAAATCCCACATTTCCCAAGAAGCTCATTTTTAAAAATTTACGGAGGAGGATGCCCCTGGACACCTCATGGACCATCCACCACCACCAAAGGATAATATTATTATCCGCTCCCAGCCTGTCAAGATATCCTGTGTGTAGCACCTAAGTTATGGTGCTGTTTATTATTAGCTGTTCTTTTCAGAGTATTACAAAGACGTTTAAGTCTTAATTTGTGAATATTCTGCAGGATCCATATAATCTTCCAATGTCATCAACATCAGCTCAGCTAGTTCAATATGTCGTGGTTAGAGGTGATCTTCTGAGATTGTTGTCATGGCCAACAGGAGCTGTCATAGCACAAGCTTGCCATGCAAGCACAGCTGTCCTTTGGATGCATCGTGATGATTCTAATACGCTACAGTACACAACTGACTTAGATAACATGCACAAGGTTATTCTAGAGGTGAGTCTTGAGGCAAACAGCAGTGGATTTACCTAAATCAAGTCGGATTATGTGTACTGGGGGATCATGTGTTTGGGGGAGCATGGATGGTGTAGTGGTGAGAGCGCTTGCCTCCCACCAATGTGCCCGGGTTCGATTCCCGGACCCTGCGTCATATGTGGGTTGAGTTTGTTGTTGGTTCTTGTACTTGCACCAAGGGTTTTTCTCCGGGTTCCCTGGTTTTCCTCCCTCCACAAAAATCAACACTTCTAAATTCTAATTCGATCTGGAAACAGTGGATGAAGAGCCACTCTGTGGAAATGCCACTGCAAAGTCCCATTTATTTATTATTTTTAGTTTTTACTAAAGGCATCCAAAGTTGAGTGTTGATTGATACCCTCAATCAATACCCTTGATCAACATCATTATTGATACTCCATGGACATCTTGATCAATGCTCAGTTGATGGACACTTGGTGGACACTTGATCAACAGTTGGTGGATAGTTGGTTGAGTGTCTACCGACTGATATGCACTGATCAAAAATTAATCAACCTTTAACCAACTTGACTGCATGAGATGTCGATGGAGTGTTAATCGATTAAGTGTCAATCAAAGTGTCAACAGGGTGTCCACTGAGTATAGATCAAGGATTGATCAAGATTATCTATTGACACTCTGCAGCAAATGCCTTTAGTATGCATTATATGGGTGAGTGTGTCGACCAGCACAGTGGAATCTCATGTGTAAAGGACAGGGACACTCACTATCGTTACTTCTTAGGGGTTTAATCATATAGAATTTGGTCTCCCAGATAAAGGTGTTGAGGTCAAAATTCCTCTGTTTTTAGCCATCAGGGTATCTTTTAAGCTTGCTCACTAAAGAATAAATAATTTAATAAACACCTGCTGTCATGTTTTTTTTTTGTTTTTTTTGTTTTTGCAGTGGTTTAGTTTACATTTTCCAACAAGAATCCCTATTAAACCTTTTGACTTGGGAGTCTTCCCTGGGTACAAATTTCTTGAATCTTCAGAGTTTCTCTCACTTTCGACAACATGAAATGATTAAGAGTACGTAACTCAAATCATATAGCTAGCCCATTGCCAGTTACCAACCCATCCAACATTTTGTCAGCTTAGATTGCAGTTTGCTACAGATGCTCAGCCTGGGGTGGGGTTACTCCCAAATATAAGCTATACGGGTATATGCTTCTGTGACAAGGGTATGATTTTCACATAGTTTAGTGTAGGATAGGGTAAAGATATGAGACAGAGTCAGTCTAGAAGATTTATAGGGTATAATTTACCACAGTAGCCAGCGTATAAATAATGTAGTTTTGAACAGGGTTCTTTACCTGGGGCTCTATAATTATAGAAATTTGAAACTCAAAATTGGCTTTTTGTAAGATGTTGGTGTAGTTAGGCATGTATGTCAACCCCCCCCCCCCCCCCCCAAAAAAAAAAAAAAAATTTGCCCCTATTAGAGCACTTTTTTCTTTGATTCTGGTGAGCAATGTTGTAATAGGTCTTTTCAGTTACTTATTTCACCTGCTATATTTTTCTATAAGTTGTAACACTTTAATTTGTACTTGCCTATATATTTGTATGCTGCTTATTTTTCAGTGAATAAATCAAGGTGTTCTGTCTAATAAAAAAAAGTTCACAAAATGAAATAGTTAATGTGGTATTAAATGGTCTTGTAAATTGATTAATGTTTTTGCAGGCTCCAACTCAAGATGAACTGGAAAAGTTATCACAGGATTTATCAGCCAATCAAATTGACCACAAGCTTTGGATTGAACAACCAGAGAACTATGCTACTTGTCTCGCAACTAAACCATATCCCAAACAGCAAATTCAGTCTTTCTTTAAAAAGCTAAAACTATTTAAATAACTCTTTTAACAAGTAAATGTCAAATGTCAGGTACCTCACAATCAGCATGAGGTAGATCCCTGCTCAAGGAGGGGGGTGGGGGGAGGGTAATTCCCACATCAAATTTGAATTTGAATTAACCACTAAGAGAGATCAATCTGGGCATGACCCGAGCTTCATTTGACCCCTTAAAGATACTACTTTAAAATGGGCATGATAGTGTCTTTGCATCGTTTCTATACACCTTGGCAGCTAAAATATCATAGTGACATTTGGTCATGAACACCCTAAGTGAGACTAAATCCAGGATTTATACCCTAAGCAGGAGAACATGCCTCTTTAACCTTACTTTTCACAAGGGAGTCAATCTCTCAAGAACATACCACAGTATCTTGCTTGAAAAACTAATGGACGCCAACCTCGTTCCCAGAGTCTCTCATCTTACCGCCCCCAGGGGGGGGGCAGTAAGATGAGAGGCCCTGGAAACAAGGTTGAATAGACACATCCCTGTGCTGTTACAAGACTTAATAAATTACCCTTCGTAGGTCAGGAGAGCACAAAATTATATGAGATTATATAGGTGGTAAAAACGAAAACCAAAGTAGATTATAATTGTCTAGCCTTATTACTTTTGACACTCGATTGAAAAGTGATCTATATCTCAAGAATGATAGGTTTGAAAACTAGCTTTGAAGAAACAGAAAATAAAAATTCCAGAGTAAAAAATGGTTCCACGATTCTGATATCAAAAGTAGGAATAAAAATATTAAAAATCTTTGGAGGTATTAGAAAAAATTCTCGCCAGGGTACTTATTGCTATGATTTTTAATTCTAAGAAGTATGTATAAAAAGTATGTGTACTATAAATGTTTTTTTGATGCCATTTCAGTGAGACTAATTTAAAGGAGCACTGTCACAGGAGTTTTGCTGTTTTCGATCAGCTTCATTCGTTGCTGAAATCTTCACCTGGTACCTTTACTCGCTCCCAAAATGCTCAAATGGACTAAAAGAAACAGTTATCAAACAAAAGGTGGCTCAGAGAGCAAAGCACAATGAATTTCTGGCAATATTTTCAAGAAATAGCTTTAGAATTTGAAAAAACTGGCTAGTTTTTTCAAATTTCAATCCATTTCCATCCTTGCCATGCTAGGTGCTAGGAGGCAATAAATGGTTTCGGTGTAGTGATAAAGTCCTAGATAACAAAACTGCATCATTATTTTTGGGTTTCCATTGATGCAGGAACATATTTCGGCAATGTAAAATGACGCTAAAATACCGTGACAGTGCCCCTTTAAGCCTCCAATTCCAAAACCATCTATGCCAACTTTCCTGGATTATCCAGGAGTCTCCCATATACAGACCAAATCTCCCACTCTCCTATACTAGTCACCAAATCTCCCGAATAAAACAAATAAAATGGCATAAAAAGTTTGGCCAACATTATGAATTTTGGGGAAATCGGTTTTGATATTTGATGAATTTTTAGATTTCATCAAAAGATCTCTTCTTTGAATAGGGCTTTTTAGAAATCTAAATTTTGATGTGTTGAGGTTGGCATCCCTGCCAGCCTTCAATCCCACTTGTGTTGTTCTACTCCTTACATAAACTTACTGTTTTCCCTTCGTTCTACCCTCCCCCAACGTCCCTCTCTCTTGTGAATTCTCTTTACGATCTCAGGTACCCCAAGAAGAGTTATATAATAGAGTGCTGGACACAGAGATGGTTATAACCATGGTCAGCAAAGAGTTGGACAGTGGGAAGTGGGAGGAGGGGGAGTTGGTATTGTTTTTTGTAATGTGCAGTTCCAGAAAATATCCATACTCCCCCAACAGTAGGGATTGGAATTTCCTGGGGGATGGGGGTTTCTGTAGGGCCAAAAAATCTAAAGAAATGTATAAAGCTTAATTGGAATTTCCAGAGCAGTGGATGGGTCTTAAAAAAAATCCATTCCATGGGGAAGGTATGGATATTTTCTGAAATTACACAATAAGATAAAATAGCTTTATTTAATAGCATAAAGATACCCCTGTCATATATTTATAATATCATTATGAATCAGAATCACTTAATGAAGTCTTCTTGTCATTTGTCACTTGTCGGCTTGTGAAATCCCTGCACTTTTATAAACCTTAGCTCAGAAAAGAGCACCCCCTTGGGTGAAGCCTTCCTGTTTAGGAAATCATAACTTAGGGAGTACCCCCTGGGAGTACCTCCTAGCGTCCCTCAACCTCTATTAACTTAGTCTTCCGTTAACTTTCGCGTGGGGAAATGGACAGAGAGGAAAATATTTTATTCCCTGAGGGCACCTAAGCCTTGACCCGTAAACAGATCAGGGTCAACAATTAGAGGAGTTCTTGGAAAGCTGAAGCCATTGTGTTACGTGACGTAACACAAAGGATGCTGGGGCGGCATCATGGCGGAAGACGAGAAGCCCGCCATAGTAAAACGAGTAAAGAAAGAAGAGGACGGTGAAGATATCAACTTGACTGACGACGTGTTAGTTAGCTTGCCGGTCAAGGATTTAAACAGCTATCTGCGTGGCTATTCAGATGACGAAGTTTACCGAATTAAACAGAGGAGGAGAACATTGAAGAACCGCGGTTACGCTCAAAACAGTCGGACGAAACGTGTACGACAAAAAGAGGATTTAGAGGTGGAGAGGCAGCAACTTCGTGAAGACTTAGAGCAGCTCTCCAGAGAGAACGATAATTTGAAGAGAGAGAGAGACGAAGCGAGGAAAAAATACGATTCGCTACAAAAGTTATTGACTAACAGAACAAAAACCGTGGGTGTGCAGTTGATTGGGGTCGGCAACCGCGAGTCATCATCAACGGCCGAACACGAAATTCAAGTTGACGTGGTAGGGATCGAGGAAGAGCAAAGTAACTACAAAGATTCACAGGAATCTGATCTTTCAGACGATTATCGATCGAGGTCGAGGAAGTCTTCGTTTCGTTCAGAGGACGAAGGCGACGAATCCCGATGAATGAAATACTTTCAAGTGAGATTCATTGCGGCGGACTTTGTTTACAAACTAGCAGATATCGAATGCTGACTCTACAATTTTCGTGTTTGAACTGTACTTGTGTTTATGATCGTAGTAAAAGCCCCCAGATTTTCAAGAATGGCCTTTATCTCGATAGGAAGGCAATATTTTGGTAATTCCGAGGATTTTAAGCCGTAGGTATATGTTTTATTCGTGTAAGCGTAAATATCGATACTCTATTATGTACGTAGGATTGATGTCTTATTTTAGTGTACAAATCGGTAAAATTCTACAAAATATTTTTAAAAATGAACTCTTAGTTAAAAAGAGGCAAACTTTCGATTTCATATCTCGATTGTGTACTCAATCGCGTTAGGAAACGTTTTATGTACATATTTCTATCTTTTACTAAAGGTGCGTGTGTTGATAACAGTCCCCGGCATGGTTTGACATACGCGATCTTCATTGAATCAATGAACTGTAATTGAATTTCAACATTTACGAAAGCCCAAACAAGATTTTTCTGTTTTACTGTAGAGCACATTTTACTTATTCCTCTTGGAATGTATTTGTGAAGGAATATAACCATTATTTTTAATATTTGTCATGCTGACTTGGCAAATTTTGATGTATGACTTTGTGGGTGTGGTCTCATGTGACATGTAAATTAAAACTACAACTCATCTTTTTTTTTACGACAGACCGAAGTAAACATGTATATCAACTATAACTTTGGTTTGAATGACTTAAGTAAGGGGTAGCCAACCTACAGAATAATTTAATGATTTATTCAAAATGTTACTAAAGATTTTACTTACACCTAAGATGTCAACATCCTCACTGGAAATAAAAAAAAAACTACACCATTATCCAGATTGGTGACAGTATGTAACTAAGTCTCTGTATTTTAAAGGTATATAGAGTAAAACTACCCAACTAACTCTAACAACAGAATAATTTACCATTGAAAAACTGGAAGATTTGTATCACAGCTAAATTATTATTTCACTTCAGCTCAAAGGTCTAATATCAATTGTTAATGGCACAATAGCCCTTTTCACGGTTTACTCTCCTCATTTGCATTACAATGAAATCTAGCACGTATGTGAGACAATTTTGGGCTATTTTGTAGTTTTAGCCCAAAATTGCCTCCCATCTATGTTGGATTACATTGTAATGCAAATGAGAAAAACTAACCGTGAAAAGGGCTATTGCAAAATGTGCTA